>JAUELE010122848.1:0-14370 GCA_031471655.1 Diodora aspera
GTATATCCAACGCATTTGTGGATTTATTCAGTAGTCTCTCAAAATCTTGGTATACTTTCTTTTGGACGTCAGTATATATACATATGTTCTTATTTTTTCAGTTTGTAATTATTACAATGTATCGTGAAACAGTTTTCAATTAATCTCAATCTCCCTCTTGTAACTGTATTTGCTATTCCTACATTTAAAAATCAACCATATAGTGATAATCATATTCATATTGAGGGTGTGTTTGTTTTTTATGTAAATACAGAAATATTAAATGTAGAGGAGATTACGGTAAACTGGAATGTTTGCACCCGAATGCATGATTGCATGAATGCATGATTCCAAACCAACCCCCTAAGTATTATGAAAACTGAGATTGCACAATTTTGCATTTTAATTTTTCAAAATCTTCGGGGGGGGGGCGCGACCCGGACCTCTCGATATGTTGCCCCTTCCCCTTTACTCAATGCTTGATCGGCCCCTTGACGTTGAAGATTTGGACGAACTTACTTCGCTAAGATATATTCATAAATATTAAAGTCTGTTTGGGGCTAAGGGAAGCCGATGAATTGCTATGTAACTCAAAACCAAATTCTAGCACTTTCAAATGTTGCAAGGTGACTGATATTTGCCAGATCCACTCTTAAAAGAAATTTCAACGATCTGTTTTCAAAAATGAAAAAGTTGTTCAACAAACTACCATCATTTTCTTGACATTTTTGCTGTTTTCATACAGGGGCAGGCTGGCATTTGTGGGAACAGCATAGAACAAGTTGTACGTGCAGGGCGTAACCCAGCTACTGTGTGATTCAACTTCTGTCACAATGAAACACACTCGTGGTGTTAAAGCTATAATTTGCAAAGTTTTTCAATTTGTTCAGTTACATAGCAAATCATCGGTTTCCTTTTGTGGTAAACAGACTGTACCTAAGGGTCGCGCATCCCTCCATTTTCTTTATCCGAAATGGTATTATTTATTATAAGGAACAGGCTATTCATTACAGTAAGTGCTGTATGTTTTCTGCATTCAATTTCCACATTCTTTGGTCGTATGCCGCATGCCGCAACCCGCATGCCGTGTCAGCTAAACGCAGCTCTATATTTATGTTAACTGTATGGCAACTTATTTTCCCTATTTATATTTTCAGCGAGTGTTGTCAGGAACGACAAACTGCTTGCGACAATTTGTGGAAACCAGACCAGATCTTTCAACAGTTGGCTTAGGCATCTACTGATACAACTAAAGACCGGCCCCGGTGTGCGTGGTACAGGATTTAATATGACTTACAGAGCTGTGTCACCAGTTCCTACAGCTATAACTACAACAAGTAAGTTCCTTCAGACACAAATACACAACTCAAAAGAAGTTTAGGGTCAAACATAATGAGAACACTATTTTATTATCAAGAAGCAGTGTATGCGAAATCCACATGATGACATGTTAGCACACATGCCATGTGTCACTTTGTGCATGTTTAAAGTGACAATGATGAACAGCATGTGCAAATGAATTCAGATTTTGAGGAACATTTCATGTGAAGCATTTTTTCTTTAAACTGAATAATTTTTAGCATTCAATTTTCACCATAACTTTCCTTTTCTTCTTCCAAAGCGCACTGAGTCTGCACTGTGGAAATTTGCGCTATATAAGAACTATTTATTATTATTATTATTATTATTATCAAATCTTTGCCTCTCGTTACCGGTTACGGACAGTTTGGTCTGAGATACGCAGTAGCCTGGGGATTCGTGTTGTGGTTCGATCGCGTTCATATCGCAAACCGATGTAGCGATCTTGGGCCGTCACAACCTTGCCCTGTCACAAACACTTCCCGTGTTTTTGTACCGTGACCACTATGTCGATGTCGTCTATAATAATAATAATGTATACATTTATATTGTGCCAGATCCATGCGGCAGCATGCTGACAGCATTATTACCACAGTCATTGGAACAATGTACAACCAACAACATTCGTCAACTCCCCGGGGAGTATACAACCTGCCATTTAGGCGCTAGAAGGTTAACTTTCACATTACCATCGTTTCCGACCAGGTATCCAATTTAAGCTGGGTGGCCTGGGACAATTTACGAGCAAAGCCACTTGCCCAAGGCGACACCATTGACATTGCCAGTGTCTCAGTGCGAGGTAGGAGCGAACCCTGCCTGGAAGCTTTCCAAGACCAGCCGATCACCCATCCATCTACTCACCGGGCTCGACGTTGTTTAACTTCACAAGCTCGTGACCTCCTTGAACATCAAAGTGCCTTACAACATCCTGCTGTGTTGCTTCTGCTTCCAATGGGCCAATAGCGTTGCTGCGTTGAACATAATTTAATCTTGGCATCGTTCCGTCATCTACTCGGTCTTTTTATGGAAATGAGACAAACACATTTTGCAAAGAAAACACTGAACTAACTGAACTGAAATAAATCAAAAGCAAAACGAAATTAAATAAAACTGTATTTGTTAAAGATAAAGAAAAAAATCAGTAATATTATATTTGTATAATGCTTTTGTAATGCTATCGTTTCACGCTAACCCGTCTCTTGCAATGAGCAAAGAATTAGTAGGCTCGCAGACTCGCAGGTTTCTTCAAGGCTTTTACTTGATATTTAAGGGTTTGTAAAGTAACCTCAGATTTAAGACTTTTCGTCAAGACGATCGTGAAAGTTAAAAGCCTTTTCGAGCCCCTGAGGAGTGTTCAAGACAATGGGAATGTAATGCATCTATATATTGAGTTCTGACTTGGTGCATCTTGAATATGACGTTGCATTTTGACTACGAAACAGGGAGGGAGGTTCTCCGGAGAGCTCTTAAGAGTTCATTGCTGTACATGTATTTCCAACTTACAGACATGGAGGAAAATAGGAAATACAGAGGTGTTGGTAGATATTAGTAAACTATTGGTGAAACACGCTGATTTGGTAGATCTGTTGCACTCCTGTCATATGTACATAGTTCTTCTTGAAGCACGGATTCATGTATTTGTTTCGGATGGTTTACTCACATGTGTCACGATATGTATATATACAAGCGGACAAAAGTTTTTGTGCATTAGGAATATTAAAATATTGTTAGTGTATGATAATGCACACGTATAATTTTGATCGGTAAATGCAAGCCTGGCTACCAACTCGTGATTTTGGTATATCTTATGGCATTTGCACGTGCCTGCTATTTGGAACATGTGCACATGTTTCTGTGTGTTTTCCATGTCATAAAAACACCCTGGTGTTTAAATCTTGAAGCTAACGGCTTATACCCATTCTTATAAAACCACTGGAACCTGAAAAACACATTTGGAAACGTTCAACATGAAACATCAGTTATTGACTTTGTTAAGTGTTTTTTCACCCCTCGGTGTGGGAAGTGTTCATAGACGTCTTATTCCATTGTTTGTTGGAAAAAATGCTTTCAGTTTGTGTCATACACACGTTCAGCATCAGTAAACATCACTTAGTTTAAACATGAAGAGAAAACTTAATCTATCAAAACAGATTATATGGGTGCACAGAAACTTTCGTCCTTTAGTATATTTAACATAAGAGCAAGCTCTCAGTGAAAGGATAATTTGAATTGAAGTTCATAAATCAACCGTGTCTGAGTTTCATTAAGGCATGATCATGAGGAATGAGAACTTGTTGGTATATGTCACCAGAGTAAATTGGATTGAAAAAAAAGAATGATCCTTATTGCTTATTGGTAGACACGAAAGGACCACCAGGGTTGACAGATCATCACTTGCAGCAATAGTGAAAGGATGGTTGTGATTTTAACCAGATTCACTGATAGCTGAGCTCATTTTTCTACCCACATTCAAATCCACCCTCTCCCTCCCAACCCCTGCTTCTTGTTCTTGGATTTTATATCAGAATTATCAATATATAGAGATGCTTGGAATAGTGCAGTGGTTAGTGTTTCAGTCCCGTAGACCCGTGGGGCTTCCAGGGAGTGATGTGGTGTCGCTGAGATAGAATAGGGCCCTAGTAACCCAATGCTTTTCATACAAGTCGACTAACATGGGGATCTTTAGCTTTCACTTTACTTTCTATCAATCCTTTTTGTGAACTGTCTTTTCGATCCATGTGCATCTTGCACATCACATTGCGTTATGGCTGAAATATTACCCTTGCAACGTAAACATCATTTCAAATTTCAGTCCCGTAATCATGGGTTCAGATCCCATTCAAATGGATTGATTTTATCCTATACCATGGATGTCTTAAGTTTTGTCTTAGCTTGTTAGGATCAGTCTTATATATACTGATGGAAACAAATAAGGGAGCGGATGTACTCATGAGGTATTTTGTTTGACTGACACCACATTGTGAACATATTGCATATTTTAATCAGCCATGAACCACATGTACTGTCAGTATCTGGTTTGTTTTTCACGTCACCGCACAATCCCTTGACATTGACATGGAATACTTGAGGTGATATTTCCTTGAACACTGTTTTCAACTACCGTTCCTTTATTTGTTTCCATCAGTAAAGTTAGGATAGCTTAAAAAATGGAGGACCAGTGCTTTAATTAAGTTGTATGCCTCCATTAAAGCCAGTCAGCCTCATTTTGATGTTCATTCAAATTTCACTTGAGATCCGTGTCAAACTCTGCTTGTGTCTTGCAGGTGGATACAAACTTAAAACCGTACATGGAGAGCTTCGACATCGTCATTCAAGAAGATGAAAGCATGGACATTGTTAACGCAATTTTAAAGTTCATTCTTCAACAATGATAGTCCCTTTGATGTTGTGAATTATATTACTTATTGCAAAACCTAATTTAATCAAATTTTAAGATTTTATTTTGGTTGAAATACTGTTTACAAGTTTGTGAATTCAAACAAGGATTGTAAATTTGTATTTTAAAAACGGGTATGTATGTACGTACTTTTATGACCCATACCTTTAAGATTTTTAGGCAGAGTTTTGATAGATTGATATACAGAATTTGGTCACCAGTTGAGTAGTAATGGATTCGTTAGTCAGTTGCTCTGCTTTGTTCATGGTGTACACCAAGGGCTTTCAACGGTAACTGTTTCTGTGTTGCCTTTCGTCTTATGGTGCAACTGCATTGAATGTTGTGAGTGTAGTCCCTGGTTTTACACAATGCCATCATTATTTACAGTAGTTGCTGACCTCAGTGCTGTGACCATATCAAAACAACAGTATTTTGTACATGACACAAGGCGAGGTATGGCACAGTGGTTAATGTGTCGGCCCAGCCTTGGCAGTTGTGGTTCAAATCATGCCCAGGTACCTGTCGTTCAGCTCAGAAATTGGCCCCGGACGTGATGTACGAGTAGGTGTCACCTTGATGATATGGTTGAAAGTTTACTGAAAACCATGTTAAGTCCCAAATCACTCATTGGACATGACACTGCCAGATAATCTCTCATTAGTCGTTGAGTCAATCGAGGAAATTGATGCATTGCAAGTTTGTGACTTTGTTGTGTTGCGAGTGAAAGTGACAGCAAGTGCAAATAACAAGATTTTCAAGTTGAAATAAGTAACATAAACTGTAAATCATACATTTTTAAAAAGTATGCCTGTCTAATTAAGTAACACCTGGCAGATGCAGACCGATGTATTTTCAAGTTTTGAAAGCCAGCCTCATACTGAACCTGAGGGTTTACCGAAGAATGTTCCTTTGATTTTCGAATGCTTTCTAAATATGAGCCAAATACATTTAATTGCAAGGGTAACGTTTCCAAAGGTTTACACATGTTTTCAAGATTCTGTCGTAAAGTTGAATGCATTGTTTTTTTCTAATATCCGACAGGGTTGTCAGAAAATAGATGAGGGCATTGAAGAGGCTGCTTAACCGACAAATGTGCTCTATTGTTTGTGCATTATTTGTCATATGTACATCATTTTATGTTTTTTTTAAAAGAAAACATTGAGTTTGACCACGTATCCAACTTTAATTCTATTTTAAACTGACCTTAAATCAACCAGAAACTGAAACATTTGTTTTCATTTTTCACATATCCAGTTACTGTATCTGTCATACTACATTCTTGTGATACTTGTGAGACGTATCCTTAAACAGGGCTCGAAATTAGTGATGCCGCCACACCCATGGTACACTAAAAATCACACATGGCATACTGAAATTATGTCGAGAGTGCCCAATTGGCAGTAACTGTTTGGATTTTCAGAATAAATTGTATGTTCAGTGTTTTTGTCCGTTTGAAAGTCCACACTTCATTTATAACAATAATAATTCTGGCTGACTTTGTACTTGATTAAATTGTCTGGAGGAACCATCTAACGGATACTTATCCTTTTCGTAAAAATTGGGCACACTAGAACAAAGAAATGGACACCCGAAAAATGAGGTATGGTGCCCAAGGGCACACCTGATATTTTCGTAATTTCGATCCCTGAAAGGTATTAAATCTAACCCTTAGAAATACTGCATTTGTCTTTCTTACTGTGATGGAGTCAGATTAATGTAGGATTGCATAAACTTAAAAATATGTTTCTCCTTGATTTTGCAGTTACAAAAACAGCTCAGTTTTGCAGTCTTCTACAGTTTCCCAAATTCTGAATGTCTCACAGGAAGAAGAATGGAGCATTTGATTTCACTTTCTTAACACAACAGCTCTCTCAATTTTTCTAATAACTGTACATAATTAACTTGAGTGGTATGAATACAAGCGTCATGTCTTCAGGGATTGGAGACAATCCTGCTTTATTAGACACTAGCTGTGATTCTGCATCACATTCTCAGAATACATGCTCCCAGAGAGGGAACCTTCATTCGACTGGGAGCAGCTTGATCAATGAATGCGATGATGAACTAAGCAGAAATAACATCATCTTGGAGGTGGGCAATTCTACTGAGCACTCTCAAGTACAGATTGGACATGTTCCTTACAACACACCTCTGGATGGATTTCATTATAATTTACCTCTAGAGATACACTCACAGAAATGTGATGTACTTGATCAGGTTTCAAAATCACTGGCAAATCTTTTATCTCAAGAACATAGCATGGATGTCTTAATTTCTCAGTCGACTCCTGAAAGAGAAGAAATGGAGAGGAAAAAAGATGATCTGTCAGCAATTACTGCTGAATGCCCAGTTTTAGTATCAGATACAAATGAATTAATCCACGACAAAGATGTACAGTACAAATCGCAGTCCATGATCGATAATGAGAACACTGAAATTAAATCCTCACAGAATAGCAGCACTCATCAAATTGAATTTGCATGTAAATTAGAATTAATGCCCAGTTGCTGCAAGAATAATTCAAACCATGTTCATAATGCAGGCACATGTAACTGTGAAACTGACAAAATATCGCTATCAAGTAATAATGATTCTGAAAGGTTTATAACATCAGAAAGCAGTGAATTTTATTCATCAGAAGAAAGTCTCCTAGAATATGATTTGAGTGAGGATGATGAAGTTACTTTGCCCTTGAATCAGAAAATTGATTGTTCTGAAGTAAAAGTCAGTCAAGAAGATCCAGAAAATTCCGGTATTAATAGTGTGTTGTGTCGTAGTAACCCAGTGACATGCTGTGATGAACCTGTTAAACCGCTATCACATTTGAGTGCACCCATCATTTCTGATCTGACATTACCATCAGGAAATTCCTTTGGCAGACACATCAATGATATGTCAGATGGCAGAAATGATGAAGAATTACAGACAAGCTGTGATGATGAAGTAATTGCTGATGTCAAAATAACCATGGATAACCTTATGGAAAAGTGTGCAGCAGTTTTTGTAAGTGATTGCAGGAATGCAAACTCCGGAGCGAATCAATACCCCAACTGGGAAAGTGCTGGTGAAATGAACGGATTGGATATGAATGCACAGTGTGAGTATGGAGTGACTGACATTAATTCTGAGTGTACATTACCCACAGAAAGTCTGGGTGCAGGTTTGGTCTGCACTGTTCCAAGGGCAATCAATGAAGCCAGTGACTTGATGGAGATCGGTAAGCTTGCCGAATGCTTGGCTCCTGTGGACTTTGTTTGTCGTGATAACCATGGTCAGGAAATGGGAAACTCTGATGAAAATGTTATTGCATTAAATTTGCATTCTTCTGAAAGCAGAATCCATAAAGTGGAGGAACATACAGAAGCACTTGAAAGTGTAAACATACCGAATTCTCAGGTAAAGTGTGACCTGCAAAACATGGAAAATGTTCCTGAAAGATTGTCACAGAATCCTGATTGTTTATGTGTGTGTGATATTGAAATGAACACTGGAGAGCAATTGGAAAGAGAAGATGGAGTAACTGAATCTGAAAACCCACATAATAATTTTATGGAAACACAACAGTGTACAACTTCTGACTTGTTTCAGTCTTCGAGCAATGCACTTGGTTTGCATGTTGCAGATAATTCTCCAGATCTTGTTGGAATATTCAGTTCACAAGAAGCTGACCCTTGTGTTGCTGTGAGAACAGAGCAGGAAGAAAAAGAGACTATTCCATCTCTTAGTATTCCAATTATAGAGGGCGCATCCTGTGTGGTTCTGGGACAGCCTGATTGTAAGGAAGAAGATAAGCCATGTACTTTATCTGAAATAGAAAGCAAAACTGATCAGCAGTCTGATATATGCAGAACAGAGGAGAAACATAACTTTTTGATGACTGATACTGTTAAGAAAGAAAACCTTCATGACAAGGAATTTGGAACTTTTGATGACAAAGGACCTGAATCACTTAATTCCTCATTAATACCTGTTCATCAAAATGAGCAAAGCAAGCCAGGTTTACAAGAACAGGAAATAAGCTTCAGTCCATTGAGCTCTGTAACATCATCTTTGGAAACCGAGTCTGTGAATAACATAAATGAAAACACAGAAATTGTAGTAAAAAAATTAGAATCACATATACATCCAAGTATGAAGAGCAGAAGTATCAAATCTTGTACTAGTGAAGAAAGATTTGATAGTTTTCATTCTGCTGATGGTATAAATGATGCTGAAATGGCTACAGAAACTGATAATCGTCATGAGTATGACACCATAAGTGTTAAAGAAATTAATACCATTCCAGCTTCCAATGAGAATATACAAGTGTGCTCCAACTTTGAGAGAGACACCTCTGTTGCTAATATTAGAAGTACAAACAAGCAACAGTTACAGAAAACAGTAAGAGATCCCCCATCTAAAGTGAGAGAAAACACTAATTACAGAGTAGAAGAGGATCACCAGCTATTCTGTACACAACAGTTCTCAGCATCCCTCTCAGATGTAAGCATCATCGACTACTTTAAAGACGGCAAAAATAGCAGTGAAGCACTCTCAACAATAAACCTACGAGTGTCAGTCGATTCACATGAATGTGACGCAGACCATTTGGTACCATCAAATGATCATGAGGTCTTGGGTCATCTTACTTCGGCTGTTTATGAAAATGAAACCACAATGTATGGCATCGATTTACCAAAAGGTTAGTAGATAAATATTCCAAATATCAATTGGATTGAGACCTTGCTCCAAGCTGCAACTGTTGTCCATGGAGATAAATCTTGTATAAAATCTTCATTAAATACTTTTGTTAAAGAATATGCATAGTATGTTTTCTCATTCTTTGTTTTAAAAGATTTTTTTAGTATAATTGTAATATTTATTAAAGGTTCAACTTCTGACTTCTAATATCTGATTTCCAATAGTATTTGACAGTTACATTAATAGACAACATGTCTGTATTTTCACTGTTGTAAATAACATTTCTATTGGATATATTTTGAGTTCAGTTGCATTCATTAGTGACTTGCTTCATATATTTCTTATTAGTAGGTTCAAACCAGAAATCGACTGAAGACCATAAACTGACACACACATCATCTCCATGCTTTAAATGGAAGTATGCACCATCTTTGAATCTTGATGATGATCTACCTTATGACTGCAAACAATATGGTATGTTACATCAGACAAGTTTTACAAGTGCCCTACTTCCTGTTTTTAAACATCTGCATGGTTTAGGAATAAATGTTTCAAAGTAAGGTTTTGAAAACACGTAAGTTACTGTCATTTTCAATGTTTGACAACTTCTACTTGCGTAAATGTTTACGAGCGCGATTGAATATGCCCGTAAATGTCATTTTACAGGCGTGATAGGCGCGCGAGCGCAATCACGCCTTTCAAAAACGAGAGACTGGGATCTTTTGCTTTCACTTTTCCTCCCATCAGTCCCTTTTATGAACTATCTTTTCCCTCGATGTGCACCTTGTACATCATGTTGCGCTATGGCTGAAATATTGCCCTTGCAACGTAAATATCATTTCAACTCAACTCAATGAGCATTTTACTTTGGGTTTGTTATCAAGTTTATATTTAATCTTTATCCTCAGTAAACAAATGCAGACTGTCTGTAACATTGTCTTCATTGCAATAATCAGTTAGTCTAAATTATATTCAGTGTAATTCTAGACAAATGTGTGTGTTCGAATTTAACCAAGGCAATCAAAAATAAGGCAATTGCCTTGATGCCCTTCTCACTTCCTGTATTGCCCTGAAAATTTGGACAAAGCCCAAGGCAATAAAATGTCTTGCTGCCCTCCCGGTTGCCTCTGTGCCCTTCAAACTTGCAGCTATAAATCGACTTTCACATTATCTCACTGAACATGTCCAATAAAATCTGTTAACAGACTTCGAATCACCCAACCCTTCAGTTATATTATAGAGGCAAGGTGGTAGTTCAAAGTTCGAATCCAACCAAGGTGCTGAGAGGGGTGGTCCTGTGGTATTGGTACCCAGAGGATAAGGAAAAACTGTAAACAGCTGCAGCGGTGCCCTACTTGGAAGAAAATATATGCCTGCCTTAGTGCCCCTTCAACTTGCCCTTGGTGCACTAAAATATTACCTCATACCAAGGGCAACACTTGCCGTGCCCTAAAAAAAATAAATTCGAACCCTGTTATTTTTTATTTCAGATGAAGTTGTGACTGTGGTACCTCTCAAGACTTGCACAAGGCCCATAAGAGTTGGGTTGTCTAAACGGTACAGAGCCAAACCTCTTCATGAGAAACATTGTAAAATGTGACATTTATGAATTTACAAAGTTATCTGCTTGTCATTAAATGCTAAAGTGTAGGGATGAAAAACCTTCACTGATGTGAGAATTGATTTTCTAAATGCACAATGATTCATGAACAAAAATAACACATGTTGAGAATCCTTTGTCAGAAATTCCAAAATATGAAAACCTAAAACATTTGAATGTGTACAAAATTATCAAAAACTTATATGAAACTATTTTCAGAGTGTATGTATTTACAAGCTGTATTGTGAAACGTAAATGGACAATTAAGCTTGGGTCCCATCCCCAAGGTGTCCCATTTTCTTGATGCAAATAAACAAATATTCCAACTAAAAAATCTAAATCCGAAATATTTCTTGTCCCAAGCCTTTTGAGTAAAGGATTCTCAACTTAATTTCAGTGATGCTTTGAAATGTTTTTGCCAACTATTTAAATGTTAGTGTATGTACCACAGTGCCTTTTGATGCTTTTTCTATATGATATGTTAAATTAATGTCAATGTAGTTTGAAAAAGTACTTTTGTATTAAAGATGTTTTGTCTACTTTTAAAGAAAAAAATGGATTCAAATTTAAGTGTGTTCAAACACTAAAAGCGATAAATATTTTCCCTTTTGCATTTTTACATGCAAATATTATGAAGTCATTAAACTAAAAATAGTGATATATCCATTATAAAATATACACAGGATTTTTGTGAATTTGTAGTTGCAGAGCAACTTTCTGTCAAATTTATAAGGCTTTGCAAATCATTATTCTTGAAGATTAATTCCTTGTCCTGATATTAAACTTACTGATCATATCACATTTATGTGAATAAAGATTTCAAAAGAATGCATACAATATATGAAATACAGAAGTTAGGATTGATCATGTTACTGTTCTGAAACTGCTGTCAAAAGATTTATGAGGGTTCAGTATTATTAGCTCAGGGCAGGACCCTACCTGTATTTGAAAATCTTTAACTCATGTCATTGACTGTTAATTCATGAGTTGTACTGTTAACACTGATGTCCTCTAAATGTACTAACAATCTGGGGTGGAAGTGGGCAGAGGGGTAGCTCAGTCTGTTGAGCATCAGCTTCCCGATCTAATGGTCTTGGGTTTGATTCCCACTGTAGGGGGTCGCCATGTTTCTCTGCAGTATTTCTACATGCAGTGATCACATGGTGTGCTGCCACAGTGTGTTATTCATTGGTATGTCAGTTGCAGCCATAGGTCGCAGGTTTCAATGGAACAAAATCATCCAGCTCCCCACTGGTGATGCTGGCTTCCTCCTGCACTCAACTAGCCAAAGTGGGCATGTGGCTGAACGATTGCTGAGCCCCACTATAAATCCAACCAACCAACGAATTACTTGCACCATGGGTTTCATCAAACAAAACTACACATCTGAGTGTCACTTTGTAGACTTTCAAAAGTTATAGCTTCAGAATGATTTATTGTTAAGTACTTTGGATTGTTAGAATGAAATGGTTTTGTTAGCAATGATGTCAAGTTAAAATAGTTGAACATTTTCAGTAAACAGACGTTTTATACAAGTTTATGAACACTTTCTGCATCAATGTTTTCCCTGGAAGTTGCCTGTGGTTGCTTCAGGTGCTCATCTTAGCTTCAACTGTGATAGTATTCAGCATTAATGTTATGTCCTGTTAATGTTTCAAGTTTGTTACAATTTTCATGTGTCAAAGTTTATGAGAATTATTTATTGGACTGTTAGTGAAGTTGTTATAATTTTGTAATGGTCAAGGAAAATGTAGATGATTCATTTAAATAGATATTAGATTTCAACATCCTCACTTCAGGTCTAACAAAAGAAACTTGATTACACCACCTGAGAATGTCCGAAGTGGGTTGAGAGTGTTAGGTTTATGTAATTGATATGTCTAGAGTACATGTAACATGAATAACACGAAACCGTTCAGCTTATTATTCATACACTGTAAATAGCATCACTGATATTACATTTGTTGAAATGTTTTGGTTGTTTATTATTTTTAGATAATATTTTATAAGCATTAAATTAAGTAGTTGACAAAAAAATAAATGTTTAACTTATTTGTGCATTTGCTATGAAAAACAGGACATCTGATCTAGTTATCGACTTGCTTCCTTGCAGCTGTTGATCAATCTCGTTAAAAATATTTTGTCCTCTTCCATTTTTGCTGGTCAAGGAGACCCTGGAATATACCACTTGTCTCTCTGCAAGCTGCAGACAGATTCATTCTGATTGTAGTTACATAGATGGTTAGAGGTGGGAGGGGGAAGGATATCACCCTACACCCAACTGAGATGAGACTGGAATTTTGCAGACAGTATCCCCTGGTTGAAAGTCAAGTCATATACAGGTGTGCCAGAATAGACCCTACCCCCCACCCACCCACTCATGCAAACACACACACATACTGAGACAGATATTTTGCCTGCTGTATCTCTCCTTTCAAATGTTCTGAATCTACCACGACTATGGCCGTAGTACAAGTTAGTCACATTTAGGTTTGGATGGCTAAAGGTTTAATCATGACAATTGCGCAAAGAAACATCAGAGTACAAACCCATTGGTAATATTATAGATATATTGATGAAAACGATGTACAGAAATATAAATTACATATCAATGAGTCATTTCTGAATTCCAGCAAGCTTTATTGCTGATTAGTCCATACAAGACCAATAGCTAGGGACGTTGTGAGATCTTCTCATGTATCAATAATGGTGCAGAAAAATTGTTTTAGCTGATTGGCCATTTATTCATTGTATTTTGTGATCCCCAGCATTTGGCCAGTACAGCGCTTCTTAAGAGTAACACAGTGTTTCTTAAAAACAAAAGGGTCCCAGTAATCTGATGCTTGTCATACAAGGCAATTAAAATAGGGATCAATTGCTTTTATTTGTCTTTCTATCAATCTCTTTCATGAACTGTTTGCCCCGTCAGTGTGCACCTTGCACATCATGTTGCATTATGGTTGAAATATTGCAAATATTGTAAAACATTTCAACTCACTTCCATATTTTGGAATCAGCAGATACCACTGTATGGGTTATTTATTAAGCTGACTTTTGATGTCAGTCTGCTACAGATGTCATGCCTGAATTGTGCGGGTGTGGGTGGGTTGGAATAAGGAATAAGCAGCAATTGAAAACTGTTCCTTTGCAATGATGACAAGATATGCTATAAAATTATGAAATGAACGTACAAAAATGAATTTACGTGTACTCGATACGGATTTAAAATTAAAACCTGTCTTACTTGTAGTTATTTACTTGCGTACGGTAAAACTTTGAGAAGGAAAAAAAATAATTACTTTTGGACATGTTTGAATTTTTGGAAATTAATGATCTTTGAAAAAGTTAGAATTTG
>JAUELE010123069.1:0-23612 GCA_031471655.1 Diodora aspera
TCAAGCTGCAATCGATAGTGTACTATCGTGAGACAAGCAATCGCAATCAATCGATAGTTCGATGTATCGTTACACCATTAGTAAATATGCAACGACACATATAATTCAATTTACAGAGAGCATTACATTGATGACTCTGAACACAGCTTTATCTAAATGTCTTATTAACGCACCATATTATTCTGAAACAGACTTATGCAACGGGACGTCAGTTATTGCGTCGTCTACAAGTCTGCAGCCGTCCTCTTCGCAAGTAAGTATATCGGAGACAGGCACCTCTATTTCCTCTTCAAGTGCGTCTGTTGTTGCGACTACCTCGCTATCAACATCTGGTACCAGTTCATCCGTGTCCATTGCCGCTACATCAAGTTCCGCTTCATCATCTGTTGCCAGTCCGTCTGTCTCTGTTGCTGCTACACCCATCTCCCCTGGGTCTTCATCACAGCTGTCAGCTAGTTCCACCATTGACATAACACCTTCAGCATCATCTTCAGTAGTCTCAAGTGCGGTGCCAACCGCTACAGTCAGTGAGTATTAATTTTGATATGAAAATAGTTTAATGGTCAATCCGAACAGGTTACATGTATGTTGTAATTAAAACAACAATGGCGACTACACGTCGTGGCGTTTTATCTATTTCCATTCGTAAAAAAATGTTTTGACTTGGACCTTTCTTGTATCGTCAACGATTACGTGTTTACTTTCATCATGTAACTCATTACCTTTGCGACCTGTGTTGAAAATCAGCCGTCAATCGTATGTAAAGAAAGCAGACAGTATTTATGTGTACTGATCCGGACGTAATAGCCCACGTGATGACGTAAGATAAACGTTGGTTTTAAGAGCACATGAACAACGACGCGAAACACGAAAACGTGTCGTGCACGGATATACATGTAAGTTGTTTGCTACTGTACATTTACTAGATCATCACTTGGACACATATGTAATGGTACACGAGAAGTAAAAACTTCCTGGTTTTAAGAGCACATGAACAACGACGCGAAACCCGAAAACGTGTCTTGCACGGATATACATGTAAGTTGTTTGCTACTGTACATTTACTAGATCATCACTTGGACACATATGTAATTGTACACGAGAAGTAAAAAATCGTGTATCTGAAAATATAGGATCGGAACAGAGTCAGATGTTGGTGTGTTCATCTAGCATATGTCGACCTTCCGTCGACCAGAAACTGGCATAAACTGACTGATCGGCATCCGATCGCCGCCTGTGTGCGGGCGACGTAAGCGTTCTTACAACTTGCTTACGACTGTCAGGAACCTGTGGCCGACCGTATTCTAAGAGTTGCACATATTCCAACTGTATCCAGTTGGACGCACGCGACACAAGCGCTCTTGCAACTGGCTTACGACTGTCGGGAACTAGTTGCCGTACCCTGAGAGTTGCACATGTATCAAGTTGGACGCAAGCGACATAAGCCCTCTTACGCCTGCTGGCAACTGGTTATTTTATCCTGACGGACAGTTGCATCTGATCGCCGCCAACTCCAGTCATAGTCGACATAAGGTATCATTTCTAGCTAGTCGCCTTAGTTCCATTGCGTTGTAGTAGAATCATAGATAGTGCCTCAGAGGACAGGCTTTGTGCTCGATACACATGCAATCTTACCAGTAGCCACTTTGGAGCGTCATAACGAGTAATTAGGACAAGCGAGTCCTAGTTTCTGATTAAAATTACAACCCGAAGATACTTTTTGAACAGAGTTTACGTCAGATTACAAGTGTTTATGAAATTGTTAATTAGGCGATCTCGAACTCACTGTGTCGGAAGAGAGAGTCGCAACGTTCGGTGTTGTTACCACGTGAAACACTGACCTTATGATGTAGAACGAGTGCTTCATTGGCATAAGACGAGATGTGGCTACCCCCTTACTGACCTCTTATGCTCTCTTTATGGCCTTCGAGTATACAACTCCGATTTGCAAGCCAAACAGAGAATTGCTTAGGGTCTGTCATTACAATGTTTTCGAATCATAGAGAATATAAGTTATTTCAGATAGTTTTGTGACTCTCAAAGGACATTGGTTATGCCGAAAGAGATCGCATCTGGATTACCGTCACTTCTGTTAATTAATGCAGGTATCCCAGCGTACCTAAAATTCCTATAGTTTCCTTTATTTTAATTTTGATCCTATTTATTCATATATTTTTCATTTGTCCATATAATTCCAATTTGTTTTCTACTTTTTTGGACACCTGCAATCTGCCTTTAAGTTTACTGTGTAGGTAGTGGCTCTGAAAGTGTTTCCTGACCTTCTTCTGTAACTGGATCAGCCACATCAAATCCAAATTCATCTGAAACCAGACAGACCTGTCACAAGTCTCTGAGATCAGTTTCAGATGCATATGGAATGGTGTGGTGAGGAAGGATAGGAAATACAATACTGTATGTATAAGATACTGCAAACTTGAATTACGTAAGCAACATTGCTTGTCTAATTACCAAATGTTCCACAACAACTTCCTATAAAATGCTTATATTTTGCACTTAAGCGCTCATATTTCGCCTATATCTTCAAAGTGTTACCCCTATTTGTATTCCCATAATGTTTTGAATGATGGATGAGATGCCTGTAATTTGTCATATTTTATATTTCACTTTTGAGAGATTTGTGTGTCAAACGTTTGGTTTCAGACATCAATGAAATTTGCGTTTCGGACTCGGACTGCCCCGCGAATGCCACATGTCGTCCCAATTCATGCCAAGGGTTAAACTGTCTTTGTAAACAAGGATTCGTCAAGAACACAGATGGCACAGGGTGTTTCAAGGGTATGCATTAATTTTGTAAAATTGCGCTCCGTAACGTCACACTGCCCAATAGCATAGACAAACGACATTAAAGTTAACACATTTTTTTAAAGAAAACTCTTATTCATAAAGAATACCATCACCCTCTGACCTTGTGACCGATTTCAGCTGAGCGGAATGAAGCAATTTATGAGCAAACTCATTTGCCCAAGCTGACACCACTGGCATTATCAGTTTCTCGGTGTGAGGCAGGGCGAAACATTAAGCTGAAGAACGCGAGCGGATCGCCACTTACACTACTCTCCTAGTTTGACTTTCCTAAGCGTGTCAAGCTCGTGAGACCGATTCACCTTTCAGTCCCTGATAAGCCATCTCTCAATAGCTACAGACAAATGAATGGCTCGGGGTAAAAAGGGGGTAACCCTTTCATTGGTTTTTTTTTAGATTATTATATGTAGTGGTTGGCAATTTGATACTCTTTCATAAAAAATTGAGTTATTACCCCTATCTTGTTCGCCTGACCCATTACTACAAGATAGGGGGAATAACTCACATTTTTATGAAAGAGTATCAAATTGCCAACCACTACATACTAATTATCTAAACAAAAACAATGTGTGGGTTACCACTTTTTTTACCCCGAGCCATTCAAATATAAACTTGGGAATATGGTCAGTGCACTAATCTTCAGCCTGCTACCTTATAAACCCCTTTATAATTTATTGTTATTATGTAGACTATAAACGGTCATGGTTAAATGCAGTATTGAAGATCACGTTTGTTTTTTAAAGTACATAGCTAAAACCTTCGAAGAGTATGCAGTCAATTGCAACATTCCGTTGTCTTTATATAATTGAATTGTTGATGTTGTAATTGTTTGTGTTTCAGTTGCAATGGTTGGTGAGAGCTGTGATGCAAACACACTTTGTTTCGGGCATGGAACAAACTCAGTTTGTAACAATGGCAAATGTGAGTGTCGTAAACAGAGACGAGAGACAGCGTTCAAAACGTGTGTTCCAATTGGTCGTAAAGTAGCTGGAGAAACATGTGTTGCTTTTGAGTGCAATTTTTTGGCTGTATGCAATACAGTCTGCCAGTGTGATTCTGGATTTCGTAATCTGACGGAAGAAGAGTTTTGGACATATGAAGATCCCTTAATTGATTGTGTATCAAACACAATTGATCTAAGTGAGTACATAATTGAATTGATATTTAATAATGATAATGATGGTAGGTTAGATCTTGTATAGTGGTACATCCAGGCTTGTATATACTGTTCCAAGCACCCGACAATATTACCCTAGTGTTACCCAAGCAGCTTCTAGATGCTATGAGGTTAACATGATCCTGATCGAGAAGTACCCAGTTTCAGTTGGATGAACTGAGGCAGTTTGTGGGTACAACCACCTTCCCAAGATGACAATACTGACATTGCCAGCGTCTCAGTGCAGGGCAACTCCACGAAGGCCTTGAAGGTTTCAACACCAGTCGACCCCCCATCAAACTACTGCCCGGCCTCCGTACCTTGTATTTAATATAACATTTACCAAATAATCGAATTATCCTTGTGTATTATGTTTTGCAACTTGCTGCTGGAAATTCGATTATTGTGTGCTGATAAATGCCGATGTCTTTTGTGATGGATAATATACTCATGCCAATCATTATTGTCACCCCTATAATTATGAAGTTCTATATTGTCATGATAACATTAGAGTATTAGCATAACCATGGCAATCATCGTGAAACCTCATGGATCTTTGATCATGTAGATAAGAAGTGTACCTGATATTGTTCTTCTTTGATTCCCTCAATCTTCTGGTGCATCTAAGAAATTATAGTTTGTATTTCATCACCTTTCCAAATACTTATGTCTTTATATAATTATGTGTCTGTGTGTATTAGAGGTGGGGTGGTGGCATTAATAATAAGCATGAGTATGTAACACTATTTGAGTGGAGTATTCCTGGGAATTTTGGATTGTAATGAGCAGGTTTGTTGCTATGCGAACATTGTTCAAGTAGGATTCCAATGCCTGCATCATCAACCAGAATTTACTCCTTGTCTCCCAAGTAAAATAAGCATTATCCAATTTGTGAAAACTATCGTCTAGATACATATGTAAAAAAGCTCGGGTTACATTACTAAATATGTCCCTTTAAGTAACGGATTTTATATGTAGCTCAGCAGGGACAATGAAATTTCAATAAAGAAACACGATGTGTGTATCACTGTAGCTAGTTGATTTGCTTCCTTGTTTGCAGAATTGTGTTCAGGAACGCCAGTTGTACCAACATCATCAACGCTGACTCTTGATAGTAGTTCGCCACTTCTAGAATTTACGTCCGAAACTCAGACGCCAAGCCTCACAAATGTGGTAGATAGTTCCCCGACAGTTAATACAGATAGTGTTTCCTCATCCAACACTGAACTGATTTCCAGTCAATCTAGTGTAGAAATGACAACGTCTCAGGATTTGAGCAGTGTTTTACCAGACACATCCACGATGTTTTCCAGTATACAGTCCGTGCCCAGCAGTTCTAGTGTATCTGATTCTTCGCCGTCAGGTGTGTCATCACTTGAGACGAGTTCTGCTGACAGTGGATCTCTAGCATCTTCTTCTCCGTCAGGTGTGTCATCATTTGAGACGAGTTCTGCTGACAGTGGATCTCTAGCATCTTCTTCTCCGTCAGGTGTGTCATCACTTGAGACGAGTTCTGCTGACCGTGGATCTCTAGCATCTTCTTCTCCGGTACCTGAAGCAACGGTTTCAACATCCCCCTCGACCGCTGCATCAGTCGATACCACAACGTCAGGTAGTTCACCACTGCCATCAAATTCGATTCCATCCGTAAGCCTAACGTTTGCTAGCTCAGCAGCAGAATCAACGCCTGTAACCAATGAGAGCTCAAGTCCGGAATCTGTGTCCTCATCTTCCTTCCAAAGCCGTACAGCCCAACAATCAATCTCTAGTTCAGTACCCCGTGACACGAGCAGCGTCAGCATAGTCTCCTCATCTGACAGTCCAGTTTCGTCATCATCTCCTTTGTTATCTGCCGTATCACTGGCAACCTCGTCGGTGGATATATCATTGTCCTCAGTTGCTGTATCAGCATCTGAATCAACGACGGCCGCAATATATGAATCCTCATACTCTGTCACTTCGGTAACAGCGGATCTCACCAGCGAGTTGATATTGCCTAGCTCAACAGTCCAAATGACATCTATAAGCGGTGAGGGTGCAAGTGCAGATACTACCCCATCGACTTCCTCCTCGAGTGGTACAAGTACTGAACAATCGTCTTCTGTATCTTCAGACGCACCAAAAACATCAAGTTCCTCACAAATCGCGCCAGATATATCCAGTTCACCTCTAACCTCGCCATCAGCTGCACAGTCGAGTTCAACATCAGAACCCAAAGAAAGTTCATCTTCAGCCTCAGAGTTAAGGTCTTCAAGCAGTTCTCCCATGACAAATGATAACGTTCAACAAAGTGCAACATTTACCACTCAGCCAATTTTAACATCAAACATTCCAATACAAACCACGACAAAGGTTCAACAAAGTTCCATGTCAAGTACCAGCACAAGCCACTCGTCGGTACTTTCAAGTGTCACTGCTGCTTTGGAACCAAGTTCGTCAGCAAGCATTGGAATCAATTCGGACGTGATGACAAGCTCTCATGAAGGGATACCTTCTAGTACAGGAAGATTAATTTTGACAAGTGTGCCCTCTATGCAGACTTCAGAAAGTAGTTCATTGGCAGTGCAAGCGTCATCTACAGCGTCCTCGCTGTCTGAAATGCAAAGTATTACATCCACACTGACATCCGCTGTGGAAAGTGCAACTCCAACCGTAACTCCAGGTAAGCTTGAATTGCAACCAGCTAGACGTTCTTAACTGCGTATGGAATTCTGGTGTAAAACACAATGCCTTTGTGGAACATCACCCTTTGTGTTCCGTCTGATCAATCTGTAATTTTACATTCAGAGCAGAGCTCCAGATAATTTTGAAGCTATTGGGGGGGGGGGGGGGTTACTTGACATATTCAGACCTATTGGGTATTTGCATTTTTAGTGGGTAATCAGCTATTTTCTTTACTCCATTTGATTTGGTCTATTGGGTATTTACTCCAACTGATTTCACTGTATTTGGTATTTCAGACTTTGTTTATTAGAAAAGTTAACTGACTTTGTCAAAACCAATGTAGAGCAAATGAAAACATTGAATTTGACCACTATCCAACTTTAAACAGAAAGTCTCGTGACCGAATTATGAATTTCAAAACAGTGCTTACTTGTGGTATATGCTGCAGATAGTTCACTCGAAGGTTATTTATGGAACTGCGCGTTTAGTACTATTTCTAGACAGATTTGATTTCGGTTTGTACGCATTGTGCAATCGATGGAATGAGTAATTACGCATCGGTTTTCACGGCTCATTTCAAATTTGCATGCGTTTTTATTGAGTACTTTACGCAGATACTCAGTTAAGCTGGGGCATTGTTCAGACTGTATGTCTTTAGTGTCTCTTGACTCACGACGAGACTTAAAATAGCTTTTAATTGGATTTGTAATTTCTGTACAAAACATGCCTGCAGGTTATTACAACACTTAGGCGTATTTAAGACAATTTGTTCCTTGCATCTGATCCTTTTTATGCTGTATTAATAAATCCTGGAGGATTATGATACAGTCCAACATTTGAAATAGTAGGTTCCCTGTAGTTCTTTGAACTTTGCAATTTATGGTTAAATTCCATGTGACTAAAGTTTTAGGATTACCCTTTTCTGTTAATGGTATTTTTATTGTATCAATGAAGTCCGAAACTAGCCGCTTTGTAAATGGTGCATGCCAATGTTTAAAACTAAGTCTAGTTAGTAGTTACGACCATTATTAGAACGGGTTTTTTCCGTTTTTCATTCCGTCAAGGTTTTGGTATATGGTGCAAGACATCTGCACTATATTCAGTTTCTATAAATGTGTATTGATGCCAAACATTAAATTCAATTTGTGTATGTGTCCATTTTCACATTCCAGTGGTGTGTCAACCTGGGACCTATCAAGCCACTGATAACACGTGCCTACCATGTCCAAAGGGTACATATAGGAACAACACTGAGATGTCCGCTTGCACGAAGTGTGACCCTGGGTCATACCAACATCTGACAGAACAACTAAACTGTACGAGTTGTGCCCAAGGATCCTACCAAGATGCATATGGACAAACCGAGTGCAAATTGTGTAGCAACGGCTCATTTGCGTCACAAAATGGATCAACAACGTGCACATCCTGTGCTCCTGGATTCTACCAAGATGAGGAAGGCAAACCAGAGTGCAAATTGTGTAGCAACGGCACATATACGTCAGAACACGATTCACCAACATGCACGCCATGTGCTCCTGGATCATACCAAGATGCAGAAGGACAAACAGGCTGCAACTTGTGTCAAACCGGAACATATATGTCAGATACAGGCAGTAAAACAACATGTTTACCGTGCGAAGCAGGAACAAATGCCTCACACAATGGATCACGAACGTGTACATCCTGTGCCCCTGGATCATACCAAGATGCAGAAGGAGAAACAGCCTGTAACTTGTGTCAAACTGGAACATATATGTCAGATACAGGCAGTAAAACAGCATGTTTACCATGTGCAGCAGGAACAAATGCCTCAACAAATGGATCAGCAACGTGTACATCCTGTGCCCCTGGATCATACCAAGATGCAGAAGGAGAAAAAGGCTGTAACTTGTGTCAAACCGGAACCTATATGTCAGATACAGGCAGTAAAACGGCATGTTTACCATGTGCAGCAGGAACATATGCCTCACAAAATGGATCGGCAAATTGCATACAATGTGACCAAGGTTACTACCAAGATGAGGAAGGTAAAACAGGGTGTAAATTGTGTCCAACAGGAACATATATGGCAGATGCAGGCAGTAAAACGGCATGTTTATCATGTGCAGCAGGAACATATGCCTCACAAAATGGATCGGCAAATTGCACACAATGTGACCAAGGTTCCTACCAAGATGAGGAAGGTAAAACAGGATGTAACTTGTGTCAAACCGGAACATATATGTCAGATGCAGGCAGTAAAACAGCATGTTTACCGTGTGCAGCAGGAACATATGCCTCACAAAATGAATCGGCAATTTGCGCACAATGTGACCAAGGTTCCTACCAAGATGCGAAAGGACAGACAGAGTGTAAAATTTGTAAAGATGGGTACACTACTAAGTCAACAGGAACCACAGATGTCAACGACTGCCTCAGTGAGTGAAAATATATAACTTAGTTTTATATACCAAACTTATCGATCAATGATGTTCGTATCTGATCGTTTAAGATGTAGGTTATTGTGTTCATGTGGTCTTTCCGATCAATGTCTGTAAGGGAAAAACCAAAACATTTCCCAACTTGTTATATATACTTCTCAATAGTTGATAGGTATAGCGGATAGTTTCACCAAGTTGGGTAATATAAGAAACCGAACTTCATGTCTGTGCCGATTTTCAAAGTTGGCAACAATACCAATAGTACAGCAATTCAATTCTCAGACCCCGCCCACTCTTGCTCAACCTCTGATTGTCGTAAACATGTTTGTATCATCCCGTAAATATAGACCTATCACGTGTAAGTTATTTCAATAACATCGTTGAGAAATTATGAACTCGGAACTAACAAGCGAATCATGTTCAGCATAAGTGCATTGCTTTTCTGCTCGTAATATTACAAATTGCAAACAGCTGACATATTTCACCGCATCGAATCATGTCATAACCGAACGTCTAACCATACGTATAGTACAATGATTAACACCAAGAACCAAATGTCAAAATGTTCCTATTTCATTTTACAGTTGAGTGCAAAGCAGGCCAGTACAGAATGGGACGGGACGAATGTGCCGAGTGTGGAATCGGTGCCTATCAGAATGCTGTCGGATCAGATGCATGTATTGCTTGTCCTGATGGCTTCACAACCAATAAGAAAGGTTCTGCAGCAAAATCCGATTGTTTCGGTAAGTATTATGCAGACACACCTGTAATACCGAAATGGTGTGAATTCTGGTTAAATTCTGAAGTATTTCACGTATTAGTCTCATGAATCTAGCTCTCAGTTCATATTCGAGGCATGGTTTCGTTCGCCTTAGGCAAAGATTTCGTAAGTTAGGGTAGAAAAGAAAACAAGAGAAAAGCATGGACATTCATATTGTTTTTGGCTATTTCTTACAAAGAAAAGGCTATATTTAATACAATGTGTCAAGGCTATATTTAATACAATGTGTCAAGGCTTATATTTAATACAATGTGTCTGTTCTAGCATATCATTTCTTTCTGAGGACAGATTTTCGTGGCGCGTGGATTGCACTGTACTGAAGCCATCTTGGCCAAAGGGATTAAATGGAACATAAGTTACCTTCCCTTCTCAGAAACTGCTCAAAATATGACATAATTTTGATTTGATCGTTCACGTTGCTATACATATGATCAAGAAACGATACTATTTCTAGCTGACATTATTAAGACCAAATATTGGCAATTATTATTCGCATTATGTACACAATTTTAGCAACTTTTTACAAGCAAAATACTGTCATTTATAAAACGAAAAATATGAATTTTGATCTGGCAGTGCGGCGCATCCGTAAGCAAAGTAACACACCCGTGGCCAAAAGATGAGCTATGAAATATCATGGTGAATGAATGAATGAATGAATGATGAAAAATGAGAGGTTTGACATGAAACGAATTCACGTAATTATTTAAGCTGCAAGATTGATATTTCGAACATGAAACAATCCTACACCTAAGCTTACACCCTCATATATAACAGTTCCAAACAGATCGACAGGATAAAAGGTATGGCCAGCAGTGTTTCAATAATTGTAAATCTCCGGATCCCCACCCCTCTGGATCCGCCACTACTCCTTAGCCGATACGAAGTAGCTATTTTTAAGTTCTGATTAAATGGTTGAACTCTTGTATGACAAGGAATAACTAATGAGGCTTATTCTTACTTCCAGATCCTAACCAAGGGGGAGCGACTGCACAGAATACAGGTAGGTAAACCCTGTTCTGTTTACGTAGAAGATACATGTATATGACCAATCCGTGTCACCAAGCCACTGTGCCCCCCCCCCATTTCTTCAATGTTTTTCAGTCTGTGATTAGCAAATTACGAAGCAGGTATCACCAAACCCATAAGGTTGATGATCGACGCAGTGCACAGCGTCCACGGTCAACAACAAGAGCCGTCAACGTGAAATGTCACCAGCCATGCTGGATGAACTTGGCAAGGCGTTGGTGGAAGAATGGGACAAACTGCATCAAATCACCATAAGTAGACTGATACGCACAATGCCTCAACGAATCAATGAGTTTTTGACTAATAACGGGGGTATTAGGCACTATTGGCGCTAAAATGTCAACTTTTTATTTCCGTTTCTTACCCATTCCTTCTTTCACGGACCATGACAGTAAAATAAACTGTTTAGGTAATGAAGTCAAAGCAATGTTAAGGTAGACAACCATTGATGATGTTTTTAGAATAATGACCATAACACTGCCAGTCTGAAAGGTTGAAGCAGTCTCACAATCGTTGTTCGAGTACATTGTAAATGTGGAAGGTACACCATCTAAGTAATTTCGCTTTTGTTTCTGTAACCAGCTGGAATAGCAGCCTCCGCTTCCATAGCTGGAGTTGTGGTTCTGGGCTTTTGTGGATTTCTCCTTTTCATCTGCTGTAAGAGGTAAGTCGGTCTCCCTGTGTATTGGGCATGCATAAAATCAGTGTCAAAGCAGCATTACATACATGTACTGGATACTGTGGATGAAGGGTATAAGCTGAATGAGGTGAAATACATCATTCTATTCGTGCAATGTTTATAAGTATAATTGTGGATCCTTTTATTTGTCAGAGAGAGAGAGAGAGAGAGAGAGAGAGAGAGAGAGAGAGAGAGAGAGAGTCAAGTCACGGATAGATAAATAGATAGATAGATAATCGCATATGAAAGTGTTACATTGTTTAGTTTAACAATTTACCAAATCGGAACTTATTGAAACGTAGGTTTTTATCTCTTTGCCAAACTTTGCAACACATCTCATGACGATACAATACCATTTTCATCTTCACGTTACAGATACCGAGCAGGCAAGGCCTCATCGATAACGTCAGATCCAACTGATTCAACATACAGCATGAAAATTCCAAGACCTATGTTGACATTTGCTTCATACACAAACTCTTCGGCATACAAAGATTTAGCATTCAGCAACAGTGCTTATTTCAGGGATCCCGACAGGAGTATTGCATAGGACAGAATGAATACCTGAACTGATGTTCGAATAGACGATGTTTGTTTGCCCCAGGCAACGATTGTATCCAACCACCAGAAAATGAAGGTTGTATCTATGTCACCCACATGAACATGCAGACACGCCCTGGACACACCACCTATGAATCCAGATGGGGGAGGGGGTGTTGGGCAGCTTTGCAGTGAAGCTACTGGATGGTAGTTGCATTGGCAAAGCGTTGGGCAGAATTTCTGTGTCATATTTACAAAGAGACATGATCTACTGTTTTGTTCAGTGCACACAATTGATTATTATTACGCACAAAGATGTACAGGTGATTATGCAGGTGCACGGAACTGCTCTTAACTAGACAATGATTGGTTGAGCCATGACAATAATGGGTTCCACCCCCTCCCTTCCCCAGGCTCGCTTTCTTTGGATTCCAAGTAACAGGCTTACATCATTTTGTGAATATACATGTATTATACAGACGTTAATTAGCTCGATAGCGAGTTCCAGAATCATTCACTCATTTTTATATTTATTTATGACAATGTCAGTATAAAACTCCAGCAGTCAAGTATAATACTGGACCGAAATAGAGGAAAGCTCAGATGGAAACAGTTTTAATATACATTTTACCCCAGGGTGTCCTCCCCAAATGCAGACGTCCCAAAACGCAGACGTCTTAACACAACACATTTCACGGTTCACTAACCAGCGGCTAACTACTAGTACCTTTATCACTATTGTGGGCTAGAATGGAATTGACCAATTATACAAGTCAATGTCAGTGGGTCATCCGGAGACTTGGAGGGCACACCAATAGCTGAGTATTTGTGTTTAATGACTGATTAAATATGCGATATGTACAGAATGCATCGTAGGTTGAAAATAATACCTCATATCCTCGTTCCTACATGTATATGTCTTTCCATCATACCAAGGCTCTATGCTATGTTTTCCCCCTTTTTGTTCTTGAGTTTGAGATTTGTTGTCTTGGGCATCATTATTTACTCGCACAAGGATGTATTAAACTGATGAGCTTATTCGTGCAATAGAGAATAGTTAGGGAGGCATCGGCCTCTAAATGATACTCGCTCCTTATTTAACCACCATTCTCGAAATTCAGAGCATAATAAGACTCCGTCAACTGTCCGTCATATGCCCTGGAATCACTCCTATTCAAGACGATCTTCACGAGGCGGACGTGTTGACCAGTCAGTGAAGCTTCTATAGAGCAAGCTTGCGTTCAAAATGTGGCAAAAGGCGACGTAAAATAAGCTGACTTTTAACTTAATAATGTGGCGTGTCTCTCCTAACAGTCGGCTAAGTAAAGACGTCATATATATACATTTATCAAGAGCTACTTCTCGTGCAGTGAATGCGAGATTTCATTGGTTGTCTTTATTTAGCGCTTTTGGACCTTCCATACTCATTAACGGTCGTCGTGATTCCAGGGCACATGACGGTCCGTGGGAATGTCAAATATACCCTGGATTTCGAGGACGTTTAGCCACTTGTGCACAACATGTTTCCAAGTAAATGTATCTATTAATATTAAGGTTTGCTTACCTGCACCCATCCCTATTAGCGAGAACATAATTCCTTATATTGGGATTCATTTCCTTTAAAGCCATCTTGCAACCCTCGCTTTGCTTCTGATCAGGGTTAGGGAACCGCTTGAAAAGACAGAAACTAAGAACCATTCAGTTGTACCATAAGGTTTGTTTCATTTGTTCTCCGCACTGTCATGGGAAGACATAGCTTGAACTTATCATATCATGTGAAATAAGCACACAGGGCGAGGTGTGTTCGCACGTCCATTTTACTTCTTGCTCGTTTTAATAATACAACTCTCTCACACAGGAGAACTAGGGAGAAATCATTATTTTTTTCACACCTAAGGATCAGTCAGTGTTTAACCACGTCACAAACTTAACATTTGCTTGATTCCACTGCCATTTAAGAGCACATGGTATAATAATTATGTTTAGGTAAAGTAACATATGAAAGGTTATCCACAAAGACGTTTTCGTTTAACCATTTGTGTAACATCAAGCAATGTGTTGATCAGATATTAAAATCCACAGGAGCTTCATCGCAAAAGATGAAAAAAGGAGCACGTCGACTATCAGCATATACATTTGTTATTATATTCACATTATTTTGATTTTAATTACCTCATAATTGCATATAACTATTTTGTTATGATCTTGAAATGAATTGTATTTATATTCTCTATTAAAGATATTTCATTGTGAGACGTTTGTTTGTGTGTAATGTTCAGTGACAGTTTCAACTTTACCATTCAAAGATTTATTGTAGGTAAGAGAACCTACATACATGGAGAGAATTGCATACGTAATATGCAATGTATAAAATGTATAACCACAACAGCTGAAGCTGATTAGGACAATGGAGGTCTGGCTCTCCTGGCCAGGCGCTCTTAAGAAGCCTTACCTGGTGTCTGGCTCTCTTGGCCAGGCACTCCTGATGAAAAATCGTCGGACTATTACTCTGCTAGTCATGTGTTCCTTGATAACTGGACAACTATATATCCAAAGCGTCAGTCGGAAGCAAAGGAGGAAGGGGCTGACCGTGTCACCTTGAGATGGTGCTGGGAGGTGCTGTACCGGAAAGGGACCGCCAAGTTTTCCAATAAAATATGACTGGAAATAATTCCCAAGTACTTATATTCTGAAGAGTTGGGAGGGGGGGAATCTCGATTCAGCCTGTGCCCCTCGCCTCCGCTGCTCATGAATTTGAGTTTCAACTTCGTAAATAAATAACATATTAGTTTAGTTCAAATTAATGAACGCTGTGCCAGTTTAACTCATCAAGGCAGACATGTTCGATTTATGATATCTATTTGTCCTCACGCAGTAAGATACATCACTTTAAGTTTCTTTTTAATAATTAACACTCACCCACACAGCCACATTCAGAACGCAAACGAAAACGTACACTTGAATTATTGCTGCTAAAATAATAAATTCGGAACGACAGGACACAATAGATAACCTGAAAATGTTCATGAAAAACAATTCAATGATAATTATATTTGAATATGATCTATGATTACTAAATATATATTTGTAGGAAGACCATATAAGGAACTGCTACGTAATACATGATTAGTTCATCCATTAAATTGAAGTTGCATATTTCGATGTGTCCGTCTCTCCTATTACCTGCACAGCATGTGTCATCTTATTAGCAATTATTATGACTTGATATTAACTTATATTCATAACAATATCAAAACAAATTTAGAAATTAAGTACAATAGAAAATTATTATGAAAATAAGTGAAAAGGGCCGACCAATAAAATCAATTGTTTCCTGCGTCCAATCACAGCCAAGCTCACAATGGCAGCTACCGGCTCTAATCTTAGCGACGGGAATCAGCGAAATTATGTAATCAATCTGAAAGAACCAACTATTTTATGGACGCTTCTAACACTATACTTGTTAACGAAGTGTGAAATCCACGTACAAATTATGCTGGGGGTGGGGGCGGGGGGGGGGGGGGATAAGTGGCCTTTGTTAAGACACTGATTAAAGGCGTAGCAACAATGAACCTCACCTAACTCGATGATACTCCTCTCTGAGTATCCAAGAAATAATAATCTGCCAATGCATTTACATATTTTATATACATATTACAGCTTTATGGCTTTTTGCCAAAACCAAATCCTAGTGCATTTGGCAACATATGCCACATGACAAAAGTGGGTTGTATATCTCTATCGACACTACCAAGACTGAAAACAATGACATGTTTCTCGGGTATTGATGAGTGAATTAAAATGCTGCGCGTAGGCCCTTTTTATTGCGGTTTAAATTAACTCATATCCTTTCAATTCCCCGCATCACATCCAGTACACTCTGTTATCCGCTAACCTACACTAATAGTAACACCGGATAAACGAGTTAAAACGAGAATTTCAGGGCAAATAAAGCTTTACCTTGTTGTCAATGAAACTCCTAAATATGCTTGCTGCAGTACCAGGTCTTCGTCATAAAAACCCTGGTATAGTATATCAAGTGTTCAATGCAGATTGTTCAATATCTCTTTCAGCTGTCTCCATTTACGTTCGATAAGACGCAGCAAGCGGCATCTAGTGTCAGATTGCTGATTATTGAAGTGAAATTTACCTCCCTCGCCACTTCTTTTGCTCAATATTTTGTTTTAATAGCTCCCTCATTACTTTTTGAAGAACATACTCGAAAAGCATTTACCGGTATTATGTTTCCTAATCATCCTTATATCTCCTATCCTGTTTTCTTGACGTCAACCTTAAAGTACTTCATATTTAAATATTTCATATTCGTAAAACACTGCCGGGTGAAAAACTAACAAAAAGGCAATACGCATTTTTTCTAAACAATCTTGTTGTATACATTGTTACATTCCACTTTATATCGGTTAATGTGAATAATGTAATCAACATATCTTGAACAACCTACCATGCACGCAACAACGTTAACATATTTCAGCGAGGCTCCCAACAATGTTTTCGATGACTTTCACGAACGACAAAACATGCGGCCTGCATTCGGCATAAGACCCTGACGTGTAAATAGTATAGCTATTTAGTTTTAACTATTTATTAAACTCCAACAGCTGCGGTTCATTTTCCAAGACGGCTACGAACGTGCAGAATTTGAAAAGAGAGCCTATTTGTACATGTTGAAAGCACAAAATGAATACGTGTCAATCTGTCTAGACAAAGGGGGTCCAGGATTATTTATTTACACCAACATGTTCTTGTACCACACAGCGGCAAATTTTCTTTGATCCAAAGTGTGCAATAAATCTCCATACACTGCACACTTTTGAAGGCCCGCCCCTTTCCAAAATGCGCGCCTTGTGACGTCACTTTAGGGGCGTGGTACAAACCAGTTACTACATTGTTCCTTGTGGTTTGAGTGGTTATTGCACACTTTCGATGGTTTGATTGACAGTCATGAGAAAACTTGTGCTTTGCACTTGTTACCTTCACGGCTGTCAATCAAACCATCGAAAGTATGCAATAACCAGACCTACCACTCGGAAACATATGTAGTAACTTTAACTTATTCATTGATTTCAGGCAAAATTTAACTAAGTGTATTTAAATGCACAATTCTCGCCGTCCACCCATTACTATGCAATCCGGCCTGCAGAAGTTCAGTACTCATGAATACTGACATTGTCAAAGATTATGCATAAGGTCTGTTATCACTTTTTGTGGAGTATCTTCAATGGGGAAAGACAAGTGAAGAAGAAATGGTTACGAAAAGATACGGTAAATGTTAAAGGTCCTTAATGTTTGTTTTCTATAATGATAGTTAACTTGCAGGAAATGGTTTTTGTATAAAACACAGAATATATTCAATTCAATCATGAAAATAGATTTCCAACCCCTTGACAATTGGCTTCACTTTCATGTGGCCAAAAAGCATATATTTTAATAAATTGTGATTTTGGTGTACCTTATGAACCTGATGCATGCTGACCAAGAAGCACGTTATTGTAAGTGATCATATTCACCTTTGGGAATTTATTCACTTGTAATTAATAGCTATGTACAGAGCAGAAACAACATCAGTTCTTCAGTGCAATCGGGTCACGGTCTGAATGAGACACATAAACCTTCTTCAGAAGGTTCCTCTTCTGTCCAAGCCTATAAAGATAAAATGCGGGATGATGCAGTGGTTAGCCTGTTGGTCCAGTGATCTGCCAGCCTTGGCAATCATGGTTCGAGTCCAACGTGACGTTGGTGACACTGGTGATGTGGCTGTAAGATTGCCGAAAACCATGTAAAATCTTAAATCAGTTACTTTGTTATGACTTATGTTTATACCTTTTTAGTAACCTGGTATGATTGAGTTGAAGTGCAACAGTGCATTGCATCTCTAGAGTTGGTGTCACCCTGTGTGTCCCCCCTCCCTTCAGCATGCCTTCTGGACACCCTTGTGGAGCTGAATTAATATTTGCAAAAGGAGAAAAACAATTTAAAAATGAACTTTGCAAGTTTAGAGACAGGAATTTGGGTATCACTCCCTCTGATGTCACCCGGTACAACTCCGGGGCTTCTGAAGGATTCCTCCCCTCGACCCCAACAGGATCCACTGGGGTCCTAAAAGCGGCCCCAGACCTCCTGCTCTACTTCGCGGACACTCATCACATGGGTAGTTACGCCCCAGGACGAGTAATTATAATAATAACAATAATTAAGTTACTGTTTGCTGTATGAGTAAATACATGTACATTCTGGAAGAGATGCAGAAGCAAAATGTGTGTATTGCTTGATGGTAGGCAAGACTATTACCAAGACATTTGAGACAAAATATGAACTTTAACATTAATACTTGATATCATTTTTCCATAAAACATTTTGCATTGATATGGCCATACACCTTCTTGCTCTTGTCCAAAAGAATCTTTGATACCAGTAATGCACATCATAGCAAGATATATGCAAGAAGTTATATAGAAGTTTAGATGTCTCCAAATGTTATAAGAGACATTAATTTATATTGATCGGGTAACGATTTCATAATATGGTGTTATTATGATGACTGATAGGAAATATACGACTTCCTTTTGTAATTACATAAATTTATCTGTCTGAGAGCTCTGTTATCCCTAAAGGTTTTATGTATCAGAGTGCATTCGGGAGTTTATCATGTCTGAAAGATTATAATGTTGGATCTTATACGACCATTTATCAATTTGGTCTTGTTAGTTCCATAGCTGTGCTTGGGCATGGTTGGGTAAAAGCCTTAATTTGCCAGGCTGGAGGAGTTTCACCTGATGGGCAAAGCTCGGAGATGGAATCTAGACTCTGAGAAGACATTGTCGTGATATGGCTAACAGAGTGTCGAAGGCAATGTTAAATACGAAAGAGATTGACCATTGCACAGGACCAGATCCAGGATTTGTGTAAGGGTGCGGGGGCATAGTTCATGAAATATTATTTTCTAGGGGTGTCGGGGGCATGCTCCCCTGGGAAGTTTTAAAGAATTAACATGCAAAATGATGCATTTTCAGCATATTTCATAGTATTTTAAGGGTTGGTTTGCTGCTCACATAGCAAAACAATATCAATTTATTTCTTTTCATATCTGGAATATTACAGTTACTATTTTGTTTTCTAAATTGGGGACAGGATGGTGCAATGGTTAGTGTGTCATCCCAGTGATCTGTCAGCTTTGGCAATCATGGTTCAGGTCCTGCCCGGGTACCTCTCTGTCAACCCGGAGATTGGAGCCTCACACCAATGTGATGTTGGTGACACCATGGTAATATAGCTGAACGATTGCCCAAAACCACATAAAATCCAAAATCACTCGCTCACTATTTTCTAAATTAGGCTTGAATGGTAGGACAGAAGGCAATGAAGGGGGTGGGCTTTATTAAAGCTCGGCCTGAGGGCTCAGTGGTCGTTCATCTATCATGGATCTTTTTGCCACAGCTGAAACTGTTACAGCTACTGAACGCCCACAGAACTGTTATTATAATTTATCTGCTCATCAAACAGGTATAATATGCCGACTTGTTTATAAATAGCTGAACCTGATACCTGTTTATTGATTATGTTTCGTATCAATGAATATTTCTTGGACTGCATGTTGATGTCACAATTTCACACGCCTCCACACATTGACAAGATATGAAGGCTTTTTATAATGCACATTTCAGATATGACGAGATCTGATTTCTGACAGTATTTCATTAGGTTACACAAGAGTAGTCAATTGGAAAGCCTTGGCTCACCACTAATATGTCTTCGTAAAGATTTCTTCTGAAGTTTTGAAGTTCATCTTTGATTCTCTTTTAGAGTAATTTATCAAATTCGGCGACATAAGCTCCTGGATATAAATCAGATTTATTTTTTATGTCGATCATTGTAAAATGATATTTTGATTCATGGAGTCCAAAATTATTAGAATTATTTTGGTCTCTCAAGGACATTCATCGATTGCGTTTTGGTTGCAGATGTAGATTTAAACTAATATGATTTGGATTGCCAGTATATGTCACAGCTTTTTGTACATGTGTTAGAGATTTCGAATTTAAGCTGATTTTCAGCAATCTTTAGGCTGTATCACCATGATAAAGATGCTGCATGGAAAAAAATAGAGTGCAGGATGACACATTGGTCAGCGTGTCGACTCAGTGATCTGCCAGCCTTGGCATTCATGGTTCTAGACCCGCCCAGGTACCTCTCTTTCAACCCAGAGATTGGAGTCTCACACTGACATAACATTGGTGACACCATGGTGATATAGCTGAAAGACTTCCAAAAATCTTGTAAAAACACTCGCTCACTGAGAAAAACTAAGATGATGTGGATGGGAATCAAACCAACAATCATCAAGGCTGTAATGGCTAGTGGGGAAGGTGTTGGGACCAGGTTTTGTCCTTTCTCCACCTAACCCTGTGCAGCCTCTGGAGAGTGACGTGATGTCACTGAGAGAGATTGCTTTAACCTCTGGCAAACACATGCTTATTGTACAAGGCAACACAAATTGGAGAGCTCTTGATTTCATTTTTCTTTCAATTGATCGCTTGATTGAGCTATCTTTTTCTCTCGATGTGCACCTTGTACATCAAGTATGTGACATTGTCACTGAAATAGTGCCCTTGCCATGAAAAACAATTTTTATATTCAGTTTAAACTCACAACAATTTGATGTTGTTGGCCGGATGATGTATTTATTATTACTTCAGCTTTGTAATGATTTATTTGTAGTCCATTCAAATAAGTACTATACATACATGAAGACTCTAAACAACTTTGGTGTCACGTAGATTGCATTCGAGTCCTGTATTGTCATCTGTGGGTTTAGCTGGTGCATTTCAATAGTGTTTAAAGTTTGACACTTTCAATAATGGAGAAAGGGGAGAGACATCTGTTGTTACAATGTTTTTTGTATTGTTGAACGGTTGCTGAAAATATAAAGAAATAAAATAAAATTTTTAAAAAAAATACAAAAAAACAATGGTCAAGGCCAACAAACAAAATCATGATTCCATAGGCAGATCACAGATTTTTGAAAGGATGGGGCCCAGTGTAACAATGGGGAGCGGGCTTATTTTAGTACAACCATGCCTGTAAATGAGTTCCAAGGAGGAGGGACTATGTGAGGCTTCCGGGGATTGATGTGGTGTCACTTGGAAAGAATAGGGCCTCAGTAAGCCAATGCTTGTCATACAAGGTGACTAAAACGGGGCATCCCATGCCCCTTTTCACATCAGGTACTGGTACCATTCTTGATGGGTTGTGGGATGGCGAAGTGGTTGGCATATTGGCCCAGTGATCAGCCAGCCTTGGCAATTATAGTTCGGGTCCCGCCCTGGTACCTCGCTTTCAACCCAGAGTTTGGAGCCTGACACTGATGTGATGTTGGTGACACCATGCTAGTGTGGCTGAAAGATTGCTGAAAACCATGTAAAATCCCAAATCACTTAGAGTTCTTAATGAGTTTATATGCACTTCTTGGTTGAGTAATGCTTGGATAAAAATAATGTTTTAGTGACAGATCACAGAACAGAGAAACATTTCCAGTATAGACTGACAGTTTTAACTGAGTTACTCATTCTGGTTGATTCAGTAGAGAACCCCATAATCCAAATTAAAGCTGTCCCCTTCCCTTTGTCACAGATTAAGTGTGTATATATGTAGGGACAGAGTTAATATTTGCTGGAAAATTAATTCTTGCTCAGCACATTTCCCTGGAAATTGATTCAGGCAAATATGGTTGAGAAATACTAACTTTGTGCCACGAAATTGAAATCTCTCTGTGGAAATTACATGATTACTTAGTCGGTCAAACTAAAATGTTCACAAAAACCTGTTTGATTTAGAAGGATCTCGTGGAGGTCAAGTTTCTTAAAGTACTTTCCGCTCTTGCAGCAAATCAGTTTGTTGTCGGGATCTTTTTTGCTGTTTTGACTCATAGGCTATATTGGTCCGCGACTAAGACATATACATGTTTACAAATTGACTCATTTGCTATCTACCCTATTTAGGCGAGAGAGAGTTACTTGTTCTGACATTTCATCGAAGTTGACCATTGAACGTCAAACTCTTCACTCACGACCGCAGCCATTGTTGTCACGTGACCAAGCAGCCATATCTGATTAGCTTAGCATGGCGCTTACCTTTTTTTGCACACTATTTTGTATTCATATACTAGACACTGCAGACATTTCATGGCACTAACTCAATTTTCGTCTGTGACGTCTATCGGTTTTTGCTCTTCATCTTTTCCCTTGGTGCACTGTATGAGAGAACGACTGAAAGAACGCCAATTTATCATCAAATATAATAATGTGAGTCTCACTATTGCTGTCACTGATTCCTTTCATTTATCATAAACAGGCCTACCAACTGTGTCTTGTTCAAATTACCTGCCACAGCTTCACTGAAGATTGGAAGTTTCAGATTCTCAGCCTTGTTTCCACGAAATTCTTTCATCTTTGTTCAGCATAAAAGCATTGGACACCAAGAAAGGATTTTAATCATAAACAGCCTTGCAAATAGATCATGTACAAAACAAATAATATAATTATACAGAATTGAAATCAAGTTACCAGCAGCAGTGCACAGAAATGCTGTAACAAAACCACTTTATAATGATTGCAGCTGAGCATTTTTGTACCAGATCTTTCTTCTTGGAAGGGAAGGGGGATGTGTTGAGGGTGGGGGATCGAAGAGGGGTTCTTGTTGCTCATTGTGGAGACTAAGGTTTAGAAAGTAATTTGGAAAACTATTTAAGGCAAATCATACAGACAAAGCAACAACGAGTGGTTAGAATCAACCAGCAATATTTCTGAGACGTGAAACCGCTGAGCTCGGCAATTCAGGTTCAATAATCTTCACCAGACAGAAGCAATCATAAACTATCTCTTTCCATTGAACACCCAATCCATATCCAGCAGACCTTCTTTTAACCAAAAAACCCGACCCCCGTGTGCTTTCCATTTCCATGTGATAATATTGGTTTACAGTCTAGATAAGCAGGCGATGTAATTACATGTTAGCTTAAATTATTTGGGGAGAAAAAGTATGCCCAAGAAGACCCTCGTGAAATATTTCCATCAGAAATTTCCCTTTTTTCGAATCGGTACTTACCATGCATGCTGTTATGAATGACACTGGTCTAGACCTTTGAAGAGCAATTTGGTAAAGAATAAACCCCTTGGTTGCTGCAGAAATACTCAGAATGTTTAAGTACATCATGTCAATTTTGAACCCAAATGTTTGAGTAACGTGTATTTATACCTCCCCAAAATAATGTTGTGGTTCAAGTTACACCATCTTTAAAATTTAGGATTTTGGTAGGTTGGCCAAATTTGTGTTAAGATTTTTTTAACAAAGAAAATTTGAACTGCAAAATTACAATTTTGAATTCTTGCATGCTGCCAAAAACTAATAGGGTAATTACCATAATTTGGGGGCTTGTCAGGTATTGCAACCACAACATACTTTATGTTGGCCTTTGGGGGGGGGGGGGGGGGGGGGGAACAAGGG
>JAUELE010123070.1:0-14368 GCA_031471655.1 Diodora aspera
ATCTCGTTGAGGGTCAGTTATGGTCGGGGCGGCATATCCATAGACAGGAAAACACCCCTGCATGTCAGTAAGCAGGGGATGCAAACTGGAATTTGAAAAGGGATGAGATCCTTGATCCCATTGTCAGACCATTTGCATTTGCCATTGGGGCACAGTTTGTTCTTATGGATGATAATGCTCGTCCATACCTTCCCAGGGTATTCTCAGAGCAGGAAAAAATTAAAAGAGTGGAATGGTCTGCCCGCTCACCAGACCTCAATGCTCCAAACGAGCATGTTGGGACTTGTTAGGATGTGCAGTTTCGACAGGAGTTGTACAACCACTGGTACCGGATGAGCTTCAGACGACCTTGGAAGAGGAGTGGGAGCACCTTCCAAAGCAACAGGTTCGCCGGCTGATAATGGGCGTGGATAGCCGTTGTCTGCATTTTGTTAATGCACGGGAACATCATACAGGTTACTGACATTCCATATGGTCCAAACATTCACTTTAACTGGTCCTGACAATTGGATCCAAGTACTGGATGATCTCATTGCAATTCATCAGTATGACCAAAATCAAGTTTTCCTGACATAACCTCCTTTTCTTTCATTGTTTAATGCATGTCTAAGTAAGTGAGTGAATGAGTGAAATAATGTTTAACGTCGGTGTGGGCAATTTATCAGCCATAGCACGATTAAATAGCCCTAGTTCAAACTACAGTGAGATGCATTGATCAGTGCAAAAATACTTGTTTGGGAAAGTAAACGTAAACAAAAATATTAATAAATGTGCCCAATTTTGAAAGTGAAACAATATGATTTATTGCTTGGTAACGACACAATTCCTGATCTTCGTTCATTTATTAACTCAATAGTATAGTTGAAAAGGCTGGCGTCAGTCCGTCCCTCCGTCTGTAGACAGTTTGACGTCACACCTCTAGTAGCCACAAATATGAATCAAATTTGATTAAACTTGGTGTACGCTTACAACATCTATGATTCAAAAACTAGTTTTGAATTGCATTTGAGGCCCCTACCCTCACAAATGGGTATGGCAGGAAGCCATATTGAAAAATCAAGTTCGACCAGTTTGAAATTTAGAAAGCTGAAACCTGGTTTGTTGATAGTATAGAGTATACCTGTTAAAATATCAGACGGGTTTTCACAAATTAAAAACAAATTGCCTTGCCTTGACTTTAGACATGACTGCACTTACCGAACCCAATTCGAACGATGTCACACCTCAAACAGTCGCAAATATTGATTAAATGCAGTAAAATTGTGTATGAAGCACCAAATGAAATATACTCTAGTAACCCCAAACGTTGATATGGCACGTAGCCATATTGAGAAATTAAAGTTTTGTCGATTTGAATGTTTCTAATGAAGTTAGAAAGCTGCAACTTGATTTGTGAGGTGTGCAGTATACCTGTTAGCATATCAGGTGGGTTGTTGTTTTGGATTAGACCGAACTGGTCGCCACACCGATCTGGTCGCCACATCGATAAGGCTGTTTAGAATTAGCCCGGAAAGCAGAAAACAACGGTCAGTGCTACATAAATTAAATTTAATTAAATTACTAAGTAAATAAATTAACTTGTAGGTCCTATCTACTGTTGTTGTACATATGGTTAAACATGTTCGTTGTTTGTACGCTGTCTAATAACGATAGCGGACGCACTTCCGTTCTTCGGACCCGTCAAATTCCAAAACTACAAACAAAGACGATAATATTATCTTTCAATGTGAATACCGAATACACCCCATTATTTTGACCTTTGACATGAAAACACCCATAGAACCCTATTGGAACTATGTCACACATCTTCTGGTCACAAATATTGATCAAATTCAATAAACTTTGTGTACAGCACCTTTGTATACTACAAACATAAACTAGTTGGGATTATATTTGAGCCCCACATCCCAAACAGTGGGTGTGGTAGGGCGGAGGGAGTGCATATTGAAAATAACATCACGCCTCTAGATGTAAAACATATTGATCACATTTGATGAAACGTGGTACCTAGCATCTTTTATATTTACTAGTTTGGGATTGCACTTGAACCGGGTATCCCCAGAAGTAGGCATGACAGGGATACTGTGTTAAAACAATTGGGGGGGGGGGGTGTCACTTGGAAATGACATCACACCACTAGTTAGTTGTATTTTCTTATTTCCAAGCCTTTAAAACTCGCATCTATAGAGAAAACAAATATTAAAATGTTTTAAATACATGTAATAGTACCATTACACATCAAATGGCATTCATGAGGGGGTCATTGTTTAGGCATTTGATAGCCTATTTTGAAATATCACAGAGGGCTTAGCATCATTGACTCAATACACACTATGATGCAATATCAATACACATTCAATAAACACAGGCTGTAGGGGGCTTTGGGGCTTGACATACCCAGCCACATTAGGTATCATCATGTACATTAGATTTGATATTCCCTTACAAAGGGAAAAGAATGTCCGAGCGGACTCGTGAAAATAGTGGGAAAGCATCCTAATGACATTAGATTGATGTACTAGTTGAGTTCAGTTTCCAGTTGAAACTCTAGTCAATTCACAGAAGCTCACAAGACACAATTTCCTGCAGTTTCTTGGATTACAATGAGCTTTGTAACTGGTCTATATTATGTAATATATATATATTTGTTAGTCATCACTGAACCTTTAAAAGGGGGGTCATAGCCAGGTCAGGCTTCCAAGGACTCATGAATCTGCCACTGGAGATTAAGGTTACGGACAGTTCATAAATATAAAATGAAAAATATAAACAAAATTGTATACATACAGGGATTTACTTGACACATGATTTCGGATCCAGTACACAAGGCTTTCTATTGGAGACCCCAAAAAATCTACCGCAAAACAAGTTGACATCTTTTAAATGCACTAAGTAGATTGAAAAAATACTGAATTGTTTAATCAATAATAAAATATACATTTGCGACAAACCTGTCTTTGAAATGACATGTTGACATTTCCAAATCTGCAAATAGCATCTACTATAATGAACTTGTCAACCATGGGACCCATATTTCTTACCTTGGGACTCCAAAAAAATAAATATTAGGGGTTCCCTGGACCCACATAGCTATTTACCAGGGTAAAATTCTGTACATAACTCTGCAGTCTATTATTTCTTTTGACTCTTGCAATCTATTTATTTTTTCCCCAAAAATTGTGGCCAATTATTTATTTTTAAAATCCTCCATCCCCGTGGGGTCCAAAAACAAATGAGGCTATTTAAGAGGCTGTATCACCGACAAACATCTTATATCTTTCATGTATTATTCGTGGTATGTACATAGTTGTACGTATTCTATTGTTCCATGAACTGCTTTTTGAGAAGAAGACACTGACTTTGACGACATGTCCAACTATATACAGTAGTTATGGTCCCATAATATTTAAAAGAGTTTTAGCATTATTATTTAATTTTATCATATAAATCTTGTAAAGCGCTAAATCCAGGCGTGTATAGCCTGCTCAAAGCGCTAGGTTCCCTGGTGTAACCCAAACAGCCACTAGGCGCTAGAAGGTCAACAACTTTCCTGATGGAGGACCAGTACCCAGTTTGAGCTGGGTCGACTGAGGCAATTTTACGAGTCAAGCCACTTGCCCAATGTGACACCACTGACATTGCCAGCGTCTCAGAGGTGAGGCGGTGAGCCAGTGTTTAGTAATAAATAAATTAATAAATCTCATTGCATTGAAATTTGGCAGAAATATTCATTCTATAGATTTGATAACCATGTCCCAAAGTGAACGGATTCATTGCTGCTTCACAGTATCATGATTCAGCAGAGATAACGGGATAAACACATTTCATATCGAAGAAACATAGAAATACTAAGTCCTTTGTGTGAGAAACTTTACAAATTTATTCCTGTAAACTTGTCAGTGTGTAACAAAATATCTAAATAGGTTTATCACTGAAAGTAATTTTTACACACTCAAATCAAATGTCTGTCATGTTACCATATCTATCTGTGGTAAAATAAATATTTTGGGAACTATAAACTGAAATATTTCGTGATTGGCAGTTTGATTTGTTGTCAAACATACCCCAAAAACAGATTCTGCAGACATTCATATTACTACAATGTAACCGTTTAGCCAATGTCTGTGTTGTGTTAACACCACGGACAGTAACACACTGGACACACATTCGTCGCCGATATAGCCTCCTTTCAGGGGGCAAAAGGCGACGTAAAATAAGCTGACTTTTAACACTGGACACACTATCTTATAACTCAACTTCGAAACAGTGTCATGCTATTTGAAGAGCCGAAAGTTATTGACATTGACTGTTGATAGTATTCACAAAATTCACAGAATTAATAAATATTTGGCCTATGGATTGAAGTTTACCAGACAAGATTTGTGACACACATTTTGATTAGTTGTTTCATTTTAATAAGCCGTAAATAAAATAAAGCGAGTAAAATTAGAAGAAAATCATCCGGGACACAACATGTTAAGTTTTTTGAGAATGACCCTTTTGTTATTTATAAACACTGTCCTCGAAAATCCATGGTATTTTTGACTTTGCCAAAGACACACCAGTATCTACACATTCACTTCTCTTTATCTCAAGGGGCGCAGAATGCTGCAGTTGGTAGCGTGTTGGTCCAGTGATCTGTTAGCTTTGGTGGTTATCAGATGGATTGAAATCCTGCCTGGGCACCTCTCTTTCAGCTAAGAAATCAACCCTGACACCAACATGATGTAGTTGACAATGTGGTGATGTGACTGAAAGATTGCTAAAACTGTGTCAAATCCAAAGTCACTCATTCTCTCCATCTTCCCACATAATACATCAACAAGACTTGTGATCAGTGTGTTACTGTAATGTTGCATTATTATTTTCTGAAAGTTAAACCATACTTAAGATACCTAATGACTGGAATTGACGGATGCTGTTACTCACAATCCATATACACTACTGAGCTTACCGCCACACTACACGCCTTCCAATGGGCACTAAGCGCAACGTATACACACTACCTAATACTTTCTGACTGGAGTTGACGGATGCTGTTACTCGCAATCCATATACACTACTGAGCTTACCGCCACACTACACGCCTTCCAATGGGCACTAAGCGCAAGGTATACACACTACCTAATACTTTCTGACTGGAGTTGACGGATGCTGTTACTCGCAATCCATATACACTGCTGAGCTTACCGCCACACTACACGCCTTCCAGTGGGCACTAAGCGCAACGTATACACACTGCCTAATACTTTCTGACCCACTCAGCAGCCTAAAAGCAATCCAAAATAAAAAATACTAAAAATAACCCACAATTAATCCAAAAAGCCTTACACACTTACCAAGCACTACTACAACAAAACAAATCAATCACCCTAACCTGGGTACCTGCCCAAACTGGTATAAATGGTAGTGCGCAAGCCGATGCTCAAGCTAAATTAGGTGCAAACAAACCAAATATAACTGCCCCCATACCCTATACAAAAGCCGAATCAAGGCTATAATTAAAAGACAAATAAAAGTCAAATGGGTTAATAGCTATACTAACAATAAACCCAGCTGGCACAAAACAATACAACAAAACAAAAAGGTAAAATTCAACAATATCACTACAATGTCCTCACGGACGCAGCCATTATCAGGCTCAAACTGGGTAAAACTAAATTTTCAAACCTAACACAAACGCTAAACTGCAACCACTGCAACACACCATGCACTTTAGAACACGTTCTTATTCACCAAATACACCCTCCAGCGACGTAAACTTGCACTTACATTGGGTCAGCAACAACGCACCATACACAATCTACTTAACCCACCACACAAATCGTACTCACAATTGGCAACCTTTCTCAGACAAATCCAGTTAACTGCTAAAACCTAGGTAAATCTCCATTCATTATTATTTCGAAAAAAAAATATTTAAAAAATAATAAAATAAACTAAAATAAAATAAAGCAAAACAAAATCCTAAAAAAACAAAAACTAAAAAATTACCACTACTTCTCCTTTCTCTCTTACCCCACAATAACACCTGTATTAACTAGCAAACACAAACCTCTTTCCCCACTCTCTCCTTTCACATGGGGTCAAAACACTAACACTCTTCCCCCTCAATTTAAACATTAACCTCTCTCTCTCTCTCTCTCTCTCTCTCTCTCTCTCTCTCTGTCTGTCTCTCTCTATGTCTCTCTCTCTCTGTCTGTCTCTCTCTCTGTCTCTCTCTCTCTCTGTCTGTCAGTCTCTGTCTCTCTCTCTGTCTGTCTCTCTCTCTCTGTCTGTCTCTCTGTCTCCCTCGCTCTTTCTCTCTCTCTCTCTCTCTCTCTCTCTCTCTTTTGTCGGGGAGCTCAGCCCCAACGCCGTGGAAGTCTTGATGCAACCCCTGCCTCTCTGCCACTACACTGCTCGGACATTTGAAGAAATGATGGTTCTTTCCGTCCTTGCAAGTACATGTACAACCCAAAGCAAAAAAATAAATCATGCTATTCGCCTTTCTTGAACAACAAACAAAGGCGCAAACAAGGCTACCATACCCACAATGAGCAAAATGAAAACAGCCAAAAGGATCAAAGTGCGTGTGACGTCACGCACATCAGATGTCACGGAAACGAAATTCTTTCCAAGTGCCGGGACTGGCACCTCAATGACTGGGGATCTCATAACCATGTGTTTGCTCACACAAGGCTTTCCGACAAAAGGGAGGCAACTCTACACAAACATCTCTCTTTGCAAGGGTTCGAATAAACTCTTAACTCCCAAGTTATTTTATCACCTTTATGCTGTTTTTAGCTATATCATAACAGACTGGGGCATACTAAACTGGCCTAAAATAACATGATCCGGCTTGAACTCAAACCTGTACTACTGGGGCCAACCAACGCATAGTTAATATACTGACGGGCAAAAGAAACGATGCCAAATGGTTTCAGTTATTTTTTCCTTTACGTCTTTATGTTGATCCAAATGATGCTTGTATTTTAATGATTGTAATGTGATTGGCATCATTTTGTTGATAAAACTTCCTAATCTGGAAGGAATATATCTTGTATATCCAGCGCATTTATGAATGATTTAGTAGACTCTTAAAATGTTGGCATCGTTTCTTTTGCTAGTCAGTATATATTGAGTATGTTTTCATAACAATTGTATTGTAGTATGACATCTCAAATGTGAATAATCAATGAGAAAAGTGTATCACATTGTATTCTTCCAAATGCACGTACACATATGGTATACATATGCTTTCATTTGTGTCGCAACCTTCTCATATATGAATGAACCATCCAGCTGCAGTGGGGAAAAAAGTAACTTCTGACAAAATGGAATGCAACGTCTTCGCAATTACTGAAGTATGACATGAGTGAGACGGGATGTATAGACGTCCATTGACATCCATCATGATCAAAACAAGATTCTCTCTTATGATATGAGTGGTACGGCGTGTATTGACGTCCATTGCCAGCCACGGTGGTCAAAAAAATATTCTTTTTTATGATATGAGTGAGACGGCATGAATGGACGTCCATTGACATCCATGACGGTCAAAAAAATTCTCTCTTATGATATGAGTGATACGGCGTTTATGGACGTCCATTGACATCCATGGTGATCAAAACAAGCTTCTCTCTTATGATATGAGTGAGACGGCATGTATTGACGTCCATTGACACACATGGTTTTCAAAAAAGATTCTCTCTTATTATATCGATGAGACGGCGTATGTGGACGTCCATTGACAACCATGGTGATCAAAACAAGGTTCTCTCTTATGATATGGGTGAGACGTGTGTGGACGTCCATTGACATCTAAGGTGTTCTGATTAAAATTCGCTCTTATGATATTGATCAGACGGAGTGTGTGGTCAAATTAAGATTTTCTCTGAGATGACGTGTGCGGACAATCATTATCATTCATGGTGGCCAGATTAAAATTGTCTCATGACTGCGTGTGTGAGCTTCCATTAACATCAACACAGTGTCACCAAGATGACAGATGTCCATCTCAAGGGTAAAGAGACGCACAAGGTCTGACAGATTACTGTGTTGACACTGCACTATTCCGCACCTTGAGTGCAGTTTAGGACGATTCCGAACCTTGAAAACTGTATGCTTGAAAATCTTTGTTGCCTTTTCAGGTTTTTAAGTAGCTTTCACCCAAGTAGCTTGTTTTTTTCCAGAGCAAGTTACTCAAATTGCATAGTAATAATTATAGATGGAGAGGTTGTGTTTAACCCTTTCAGACAGTAGACGGGTACACGATTTTTAGAACATTCATTCCATACTGGAGGTTGTGTTAATCTGCTTCTCAAGGTGTACAGGTAGATCAGTGTGTAGAACTATCAGAGGATGGCAGGTTGTCTTGAACTCTTTCACAAGATACACAGGTGTGTAGCACTATCAGAGGATGGCAGGTTATGTTGAACTCTTTCACAAGATACACAGGTGTGTAGAACTATCAGAGGATGGCAGGTTGTGTTGAACTCTTTCACAAGATACACAGGTAGATCAGTGTGTAGATCTGTCAGAGGATGACAGGTTGTGTTGGACTCTTTCACAATGTGCACAGGTAGATCAGTGTGTAGAGCTGTCATATAGGAGGGGAGGTTGTGTTGAACTCTTTCACAAGGGGCACAGGTAGATCAGTGCAAGACCCTACAAGGCAGCATCTCCCCAATTCTTTTTAATACCATGGTGGATGATCTCCTCGAAGGTCTGAAGTCTGATATTAATACTTCAAAATTTGCACACGACAGCTCTCTGTGGACTTCTGGCCCAGGCTTGCCATCCTTACAACATAAGATACAGAATGTTCTGGGGCAGCTACGAAGCTGGACTCAAACATGGGACCTCTCAGTCTCAATCGAAAGAACTAATTTTTTAATATTTAAAAAACCTAAGCAATTACCACCAAAAATCATTCTTAAATTCGGTGGTCAAAACTAAAAAGAAATCACAAATATCAAATTCACCTTTGACCACCATATCGCTTGAAAACCCCACATCTTAAATGTTAAAAATAAATGCATTGAACACATTTCTTATAGGCTACATATTGCCGACACTTGGAACACAATTGGTCCAAGCTAACAATACTACCAAGCGCAAATGTTTCCAAATACAACAAAACCCTGTATATCACTAAACTCGAAAATTGGACACTGTTTTGCTTTAGATTTCAATCGGTGTATCCTAAAGCAAATCAGTATAAAATCAGTAAATTAAATAGTCCATTATTTCAGGGTTGTGGCTCTAGGATACTATGCAACATCTGCTATTGTCCTGCCCTAACAATCATAAACATAGGCATACCCTGTTAGAAAGCATTTATAAAGATACTCCTCTCACCAAAAATACTCAAATATAATAATCACATTAATGCCATAACAACTGTTGTGATAAAAACTAAAATAAGCAACTATCTATAAAATAATAAAAGCCCTTTACTAATATTTACTATATTTGTTACTGTATTTAGTTTTATAAATTTTTAACATTATATTTTAAAATAATCATACTATTGTCAGCACCCCTGTAAAATAAACCATTTTATTAGTCTTCCCTCCGACCTTTTGTAAATAGTCTTACAACCTTTCCGCCTTTCCTTTCCTCAGACCCCGAAAAGGCCCTACGCAGGGCCCAGAGGGGTCTCTAAATATGCTGACTTTTAGACTTAAATTAGCTACATTCACTCTTAATCTGGCCACCACGAATGAGAATGGAAGCTCACACACGCAGTCGAATCCATTAAGGTTTTAATCTGAGCGAGAGGTTGATGTTTAACGTGCACACTCCAGATATACTGATTTGGCGCACGGGGATACGTTGTCTAAAAGGAGGGGGAAGGGTGTTCGTATTTTGGCCCCATGTGAAAGGAGAGAGTTGGGAAGGGGGTTTGTGTTTGTTAGTGAATACAGATGTTATTGTAGGGTCAGAGCGAAATGAGAAGTAGTAGTCATTTTTGTTGTTGCACGCCGTCTCATCTACACTCTTAAAACAAGTAGGGGATATGGCAAAGTTAATAACAAACTAATGATAATATTATAATAATTGGTCCCAAACTAATTGTATCTTTACAAAGAAGAAATTGAGTAAACAATTCGCCCGGCGTTTCATTACCTAAACAGTTTCTCTTGCTGTCATTGTCCATAAATGCCCCCGTTATTGGCCAGACACTCATTCAATCGTTGAGGCATCGTGCGTATGGGTCTACCTATGGTAATTTGATGCAGTCCGTCCCATTCTTCCACCGACGCCTGGCCAAGTTCATCTAGCGTGGCTGGTGGTCTTTCACTTGGACGCACACGTCGGCCAAAGATGTCCCAGACATTTTCAACGGGGTAAAGGTCCGGGTTCATTCCCTGGTCAGGGCATCCTATGGATATTGTGCCGATGAAGGTGGTTATTGACTATTCTTGCACGGTTAGCACGGGCGTTGTAGTCCTGAAAGACAAAACGGCACCCCTCGCGTCGTGCAAACGGGACAACATAGGGTGTCAGTATGTTGTCCCAATAGTACTGGCCAGTGGCTCTTTCTTGCATGATATGGAATGGTGTTCAGTTAAGCCATAATTATTTTCTATAGCTGAATTGTAGGTCTGTTACATGGAAAACATCACCGCACTATTCACCCTGCACGATGCTGAACACTATCTTTAGTAATCTTTGAACCTACCCATGAAGTAGTTCTTTGTATAAACACTTTAAACGTTATTTTTGCAAACCATGGAAGCTAATATTTCATTTTAATGTTGTACTGTTGAGTTAATTATTTATTTTTGTAATAAGTATTTTATCTCAGGATGCCCTGTTACATAAGAAAGGACCCTTGCCCATGGGAGCAAAGAGCCCTATCCAAAAACCTCTGTTTGACGGACATTCTGCTTTTCTTTAAAATAAACACAAGACGCACGCGCGCGCGCACACACACACACACACGCGCGCGCGCACACACACAAACACACACACACATTCTCTCTTGATTGTAAAAGTGCTCCTGGAACGGACATTCAAGATATCATGAACTCTACTAAGTTTCTTCACAAAACAAACGATGATACATCATCTGTATAGAAATTGTGCTGCAAGCTTTTGTGGTAATAAATATTCTTTTCGATTTTGTACCTTTGATTCAATATTTGAATAAAGTGTCTTAAGTGTGGTTGTCTGTTGTTTATTTTCTTCTTATAGATGAAGAACTTTCCAAGAGTAAGGATTAAGTCAAATACCTCATCTGTTGTGATGTTTTCCTTCAACACAAAGAAGCACTTACAGTTTAGCAGCTTCAGGTGTTTCACGGCGCTTCAAGAATCGGGTTTCGAAAAGTCTTCTTTTCTTCCGAGCAATAAGGTTTATTTCGAAATAGACACACGTCAGTACTACGGAGCATATGCCAAATGCACTTCCTCAAATGTAGTAGAAATACCCCTCCAGCATAAATGATTCTGCCACGCAAACTGAATCATCAAAAGTCTTCTTCGAGAACCCCATCATTGGCATGAACCCTGTCACAAAACTGTAGATCCACGAGAAAATTATAATGACGAGCACGTGTATTCTTGTTATGACATCCTTATAACGAAATGGTCCCTTAATCCGCAGGTATCGGTCGATACTTACAGCTGTCAGATGCTGCATGGTCACAGAACTCAGAGACGCAGGTGAACAGAAGGCAAACAGACAAACTGTGTAATTTCTAAAAGGAATGCAAGGGCCTGGCTAGCCCCACAGCGTCGGATAATGCCAAACTTCCTATGCTCATATGTGCGGGGGTATATAATGAAGATGTGGTGCCCACACGAACATAACCAACCCGTTAACTATGATGACCAATAGAGCCAAGACTAGTTGAATTGAATAGTCCACGATTTCACTGGAGAGAAACCACCTCAGTCCAAACTCTTGTTCCTCTGCAAGGGACACGTTCTGCTTGTCACTGGCTTCTGTAGATAAATCCATTGTTTTCAAAGTGGGAAACGTTTACTGACGAAGGATCTCATAGACCCAGTCTTCATGTTATTTGCCGTTATAATGCAATCTTCGACAGCAAAACGTGGTCTGAACATAGCTTTCTTATAGGAGGAAGTGCTTAAACGAATGACAGAACCGGCCGATACCAAGTAGACAACATATAGGGATGAAGGATGTATGTGATTGTGTTGAGAGGCCGCCTCCGTTTTCGTTTTCAAAAAAAAAATGTGATTGTATATATTTATTCATGTGTTTGCATGTATGTATGTATATTGATGGTAATAATTGAAGCAACACCTGTGATTGCAGACAGTATCACACTGTTAGGTTATATTGCTGACTGCAAATATTCATTTGACTTTTCATTATCTTCCTGTTTGATGTTTATTAATGCCATAAAGAAGTAAATAAGGACGAATATGGACATTAAAGTTCATTAAATCAACAAATGAAAATTCGGTCAAATTTCGACCAAAAAATATCTTGGAAAGTATTGCAATAGTGTGAAGAAAATGTTCTTGGAATCCACAAGGCTTGCTGGAAACACTGAGAAGATATTGTCCTGTCGCTCGGATATAGTCAGATTTGGTGAGCAAAATATCCCCCAACACAAGAAAGTAATGGGTGTAACCACCCCTGGTCTAAATCACCTCCTGGCAACGCTTCCTCGTGGATCTCACCTGTTTCCGGAGAAAGTCCGTCGAAATATTGTTCCATTCGCCAAAAACAACGTGTGCCAGCTCGTTGAGACGTCGACCGATAGCATCCCACACGTGTTCGATATGGTTCAGATCTGGACTTTAACTGGGCCACTGAAGCGATTCAATCTGAAGATCTTGTTTCAACTCTGTTACCATTCGGTAACGATGTGGACGTTCTCATCCTGGAAGATGTGTGCCACATGTGGTTTGGGTTGAATGAACGGCATCAGGGTTCCTATATATACAGTCACGTCCATATTTGTCACCATTCATCGTTCCTCTTATCAACTTGATATCCACTTTCTGGTCATAAGTGAAAGCTGCCAACACCATCACTGAGCCACCACCGCCTGCCACTGTCGGGAGAACGTTTTGAGGGAGGAGTTCTGTATTGGGGAGACGTCGCGCCCGTAAGCGGCCATCAGCGACGTAAAGGTTGCACCTGGACTCGTCTAACCAGATGACACGGCGCCATGTATGAAGATTCCAGTTCTGCCGCTCCCCAGCCACCACAAGACGATTACGACGATGGATGGCAGTCAACCTTGGTCTCTACAAAGGTCTGCGAGTCCTCAGTCTGCCAGCATCTAGCCGCTTGTTGACCAATTCTCGTGATACAAGCACATCGGTTATTTGTATCCACCGCTGACGCAGCTGATTCGCAGACAGGAATGGAATTAGCCCCCGATCGCACTCATTTCACCAATGTTACACGGTGCATGAAAAGAACCACGTGACATGCACTGGCAATGTGTTGCACGTGTGCTTCATTATGGTCATGAAGTCGACAAACGATTGTTCATTTAAAAAATAACGTAGTGATCTTTAAATGTTATAACTGACTGAAATATTCTCTATCAAATTTGGTGTTCTTCAATTTTTTACCATCAGTATATTTATTATGCATACTCTGGGGTATATTCTATTGAATCCCTGATAGGTCATTATGAAACAAAAAGAAAACGTTTTTGGCTGAATTTTCCAATCGTTTTCATAAGTTACAGTGGAGTCCACTAATGCCGCCTACAGTTTTATTAAAGAGTCTACATAATCTTTTTCGTTGGCTGACATTTTCTGTCATGGTAAAATACCATTAATAAATATTTATTCATGGCAAATGTAACAGGATGAAATTCAAGTTGATAACATACTTTAATTACTTTATACACTGTGAAAAGTGAAAAACCGAGCTTAACTGAAATCGGTATGTATTTTCTGAAATAATGCATTCAGAGAGTATAATGATTTAAATAACTGCATACAGCCGGGAACTGGATGCACCAGTAGAACCCCCTGAGGTTTCCGGGGGTGTCGCTCTAACACCAGCAAGAATAGGACCCCAGTATCCTCATGCTTGCCGTGAGAGCCGTTTTTTGCGGATATTTTGCTTTTTCTTTCTTACTATCGATCCTGTGTTGTCCATTTTTCCCGATGTGCCTCTTGCACATCACACTGCGCTGTAGCTGAAATATTGTCCCCTGCAATGTAAACAATCTCTTTCACTCACTCACTCACAAGTAGAACACGTGCAACTCTCTCAGGATACGGGGGCAACTAGTTCCCGACAGTCGTAAGGGGCGCCGATCAGACAACAGCAGTTGGACGCAAGCGACATAAGTGCTCTTACGACTCCTACCGACTGTATCCTGACAGTTGCGTCTGATCGCCGTCATCTCCAGTCGTAGTCGACATACACTACCAGT
>JAUELE010123291.1:0-14365 GCA_031471655.1 Diodora aspera
CCGGCTTCTAATACTATACTTCCCTGTCAATACTTCCCGGTACACGTGCAATGCAAAAGCTGGATTGCACGTGCACTAGGAAGTATGTACAGGAAAACATACGATGCGCACGCTCCACCTGGCCAAATTCAAAAGAAATACATCGTGTGAAGTAATTGGTATGAAAACAACCAAACAACCATTTTAGTACCACTTCCCAGTATGCTACTTATTATAGATATTGTAAATTTTGACGGGTTGACAGTTTTGAAAAATGCTCTTCGTCTCTTGTTGAGTCACTAATTGGTTCTGAATTTAATTCCCGAAAATAACGAAAAGTTGCACAAGTTAGTTTTTCAGATACAACTGTTAAATGCATAGCAAAAATTCACCTTTCTGTTCCAGAACTGTAAATGGCTATGGCTTGACTTAGTATGTTATCAAATTCAGAATCGCATTCTAAATAGTTCATATTGTCACAAAGTTAATGAGACATAATTGTCATATGCTACAGCTTAGAACGTTGCTGTGTAAATATGTCACTACACTCATTAATAACCCAATTTCAAGACACATTCTGCACCCAAATTTAATTTTTCAAGTAGATCTACAAGTTTTAATACATAAAATGAATTCACTTGTCTCCACACTGTACTTCCCGTGCCTGCAACTCCACATATCAAGGGCTTGACTAAGTATGTTCTGCAATTCATGATCGCTTTCTAAGTAATTAATTTTATCCCAATGTTAGGGGTGAAACTTTCGAAACTTAGAGTGTAAATAAGTCATTGCCCTCAACTGAGGGTATGCATGGGCTATGCATTCCCCGCGTACGTGCTACATGCTCTCGCCCGCTTCTCGGATTCGGACATGCGTTTCGCACATGCACGGGGAATGCATAGCGCATGCATACCCTCAGTCTTGGGCAATAACTAATATAAACACAACTTTCCTTTCTGAAATGGCTCCCTTTACATACACAACTGTTCTTTCTTAAATGTATCTCTTGACATGCACAACTTTCCTTTCTGAAATGTATCTCTTGACATACACAACTTTCCTTTCTGAAATGTATCTCTTGACATACACAACTGTTCTTTCTGAAATGTATCTCTTGACGTACACAACCGTTATGTCTGAAATGGCTCACTTGGCAATTAAACCAGTCCTTTTGTTACTTTCAGAAAAAAAACTCGACCTTCCACGACATAAGTAAGCAATATCAAAAAGGACAAATTAAAAGTAAATACACAAAAACAAAGGGCTGGTGGCCGGGTTTTTTTGAAAATAAAAATTATCTGTGAACCAAGTAATAAACTTTGCATGGCCTGGCAATGTCATACAAAACCGAGTGATCGTAGTGTGGCGTTAACCTTTTGGAAGTTTGCAGGCAACCGGCATTGTATACTCCTCAGGGAGTTCATCGTTATCGGATCAAGTGACCAGGGCAATAAGATTACCAATGATTATTTTATATTAGAGGAACCAGTTTTGCCTTGGTGGTCTCCCAGGTAAGCAAAAGATGTCACTATCCAACCGAAAACTCGCTAAGGCAGTAAATATCCGGTGATGATTTCAGTGTAATTACAAAAGCTGCTGACAGCTGAGCAAGTTTTAACCATGCGAATCGTAAACACTAGATATGTTTAAAGAACTTTCGACTTATCAGCTGCCTGATAAGCGTCTGTTAATATCATTAACGTAATGAGTTTTTTCTCACAGACCATCAGTACTTCCATGAGCTTTTTTGAACATTGCATGAGCGGCAACAAACGAGATATGTATAGTAGTCGATACGCTGAGCAACCATAATATGACGTAACTAGCTACTACTGGATTAGTGTTTACATAGTAGCGGAGTCTGCAGGCAATGGAATCTGAGGTAGGATATGTTGGTTTCTGTTGGTTTCATAACCTTGTTTAGTGATAAAATGTTATGTTGCAGAGCTTGTCATTGTTTGAATGGCTTGTAATGATGGTACAAAGAAGTCTTGGATGTAAGCTTTCAATGTGAAAGAGATTTTGACCTTGTAATATTTATTTATGCCCCTCGTATGTAAACGTGAAGCTTGTTTTAGTCATTTCTGTACTTCAGCCTTATGATATTTGACGAATAGTGAATTATTGGATCTTTTATATCTGTACGTAAGTGACAAAGATGTTTTGACCTTGTAATATTCCAGATTGTGTTTTCTTTCTGATGGCAAGGGAACGTTTGATTTTGGCATTTCCCCTTCAACCCTTTCATGATATTTCCCATAGAGGACATTAAAATAACTTGTAATATGAATGCGTCAATGCCAAAGAGGGTTTGAGCTTTTAATATGCCGTTTTGTTGTATCTCTTGTAGTGACAGAATTGTCATCTTGTCATTTTAACTTATGTATGTGTTTTAAAAGTGAGGATCCATTCTTCAATGTGAAAGAATTTTTGACGTTGTAATATTCAGTTATGCCCGTCGTTTGGGAACGTGAAGTTTGTTTTAGTCATTTATGTACCTTATAATATTTGACAAATAGTGAATTATTAGAACGTTTATGTCTGTACCTCAGTGACAAAGATGTCTTAACCTTGTAATATTCCTGATTATGTTGTGCTTTTCTAATCGCATTTCCCCATCAGTCCTTTTATGATATTTGCCAGGTAGAGGACATTAGAAAAAAGTTATGTAGTATATGCGGCTATGCCAAGGAGGGTTTGTGCTTGTAATATGTCTTCCTTTGTTGTACGCTTTGTACGTGAAAAAATTGTCATCTTGTAATTTTAAGGGAAACATGTTTTAGAAGATGGGATCCATTCTTCAATGTGAAATAATTTCTGACCTTGTAATATTCAGGTATGCCCATCGTTTGTGAAAGTGAAGTTCGGTTTAGTGATTTGTGTACTTCAGTCTTGATATATGATATTTGAAAACTAGTATTCCATTAAATCGTTCATGTCTATTCTTTAGTGTCAACGATATCTTACGATTGTAATATTCCGTATTGAGTTGCGCTTGTGGCATGACAAGGCAGCGACTGATCTACCATGAACATTAGAATTAGTTGTGTATGCTTCATTACCAAACACGTTTTCAGCTTGTCTTATTTTGTTGTGTTCTTTTTATGCGAAAGAATTGTCATCTTTTGGCTCAAAGAGGTTTCAGTTTTCTATACTTCAGTGCCAAAGATGTCTTAACCATGTAATATTCCTTAGTTGTGCGTCTCTTAGTGCAAGAGAAAATTTGATCTTGCCATTTTCACTTCAGTCATTAGAAGAAGAAGATTAATTAGAACTTTAGATTTAGAACTTTGGGCGTTTAGAGCTTGTAATGTTTCACCTGTGGTTGTGTCCCTTTTATGCGAAGGAAGTGTTGTCACTTTTCTACTTCTATGACTTTTCTACTTCTGTCACTTTTCTACTTTTGTATTTGAAACATGTTGAACATTTTGTTGTTCCTCAGTATCAAAGAAGTTTCGACTCTATAATATTTCATATAAAATTCTACCTCTCGTATGTACGGGAAAAGTATCGTTATGTCAATTTATGCTTTAGCAATCTTATGATATTTGCGACGTATCGACGTTAAGAACGAGTGCTATTTTTATTCTGTATAAAATTACTTTGTAATACATATTTCCAATTAGTGTGCCTCTTTTACGTGAGAGATATGCGATCTTGTCCTTTGTATTTTTCAGTTTTTTCATTACAAATGTATTTTTAAAAAGTTTGACGCTTTGTTCTCATAACGCCACTGAAATGTAAAAATCCATTCTAAAAAGATGCTTCAACCCGTGATTTGGGCAGTAATTGTCTTTAATTAAGCGAGTACATGGTTACATTAGAGTTGCCTCCCTTGGTTATATAAAAACTGAAATCTAATTTAAGTAAAACAGTAATGATAGGATACGAATTATAATTAATTAAGACAACATATAATAAACCAGACTAGACGAGTACACAAGAAAGACTAGACATATCTGTCACAAAAGTGCACACTAGAACTAGTGCTGTCATGTTCGGCAACTTTTTACTTGGAACATTTCTTTTGATTTATGCCTGGCCTCTCGTTAGTGAAAGACATTCAATCTTTTCCTTTTATTCTTCAAGCGTCTTATGAACTTGGAAAAAATAGTGAACATTCGGACGCCATATTTCTCTTATGCGTGAGTTTGTAAGATCAAGACACATCTAAACTCGTTTCTGAATCAGTAGGGCCACTGTGGGAAAGGACTGAATTTCATTTGAAAATTTAACCTTATTACAATTTTAAGAAATAATTTAAAGTTAGATGTACTTCTCTAGCGCTTCCACTTCAATGAATATTTGAAAAATATTTGCTTAAACGCTAACAGGAAGTTCAAAGTTTTGCGTCGTTTATGCGTCAATGTGAAATAAAGTTTCAGAAAAATTAACATTAGAGACTTCTGTAGGTGTTTTATTTCAGTGGCGATGCAAGCAAAGTGTTTCAACTAGAAAAGACTCAAACTTGTAACTTCAGTTTTCTGGAATATACTTTCATGAATGTTTATTTCTGGGTATAGTCAAGTGCAAGCCTGTGAGCCTGATTGATATTCCAGTCTTGTCATTTTCCACTTCGATAAAGAAAGCTAATTTGCACATTACGCTCTTTTCACAAGCAAATTTAATGCCAGTTTAGGAAAAATAACTATTTGAAATCCGAGACGTGGCCTTTCTGAGTTTTTGTTGGGCAAAATGTCGAAATCAGTTGATGCCTCGATGCTGGCTCATTAAGCAGTTTGGAAAGTTATCATTTCATCATGTTCAGCTTTATTTGAGATTACACTTTCTGATGTCTCGATGCATGCTCATAAAGCAGTTTGGAAAGTTATCATTTCATCATGTTCAGCTTTATATGGGAGTACACTTTCTGATGTCTTGACGCTGCCTCATAGAACAGTTTGAGAAGTTATCATTTCATCATGTTTTGCTTTATTTGAGATTACACTTTCTGATGTCTCGATGCTGCCTCATAGAACAGTTTGGAAAGTTATCATTTCATCATGTTCAGCTTTATTTGTTATTATATTTTCTGATGTCACGATGCTGCCTCATTAAGCAGTTTGGAAAGTTATCATTTCATCATGTTCAGCTTTATTTGGGATTACACTTTCTGATGTCTCCATGCTGGCTCATAAAGTAGTTTGGAAAGTTATCATTTCATCATGTTCAGCTTTATTTGAGATTACACTTTCTGATGTCTCGATGCTGCCTCATAAAGCAGTTTGGAAAGTTATAATATTATCTCAGCTTTGTTTGGGATTATATTTTCTGATGTCTCTATGCTGTCTCATAAAGCAGTTTGGAAAGTTATCGTTTCATCATGTCTGCTTTATGTGGGATAACAATTTCTTGAAACGTGACTATATACTGCTTTACTGTTTTACCGTTTTGATTGGACCGTGGGTTCGATCTCGCACCCTCAGGCCTAGACACAAATCGCAAGCACTCACGATCGACGATGTAGATCGTTTTGCCATTGAGACTTCAGTTAAAAGGAGAGGGGAATTCTACTTGGTGGATATTCAGTAACTCACCCCCTCCCCCGGCATTTGTCATCATTCCCTCCCCCATGGTCGAAATGACATTCAAGTATTCAGCGACAGTTTAAAAGATGACAACATACATTGTCACCGCTCTTAAAATTATTTAATTATTCAGAGACAGTTTTAAAAAGGGATGACATACATTGTCATCGTTCCCAAGGTTGATATTACATTTAAAAACTATTCAGCTACAGTTTAAAAAATTGAACAAATACGTTGTCACCGCTCTCACGGTCCATATGACATTTAAATGTTCAGTGATAGTTTACAAAAAAAGATGATCAATTACATTGTGTGTCTTATTTGGGATTAGGCTTCCAAAATGTAGTTGTTCTGCTACTGTTGGGCTTGAACCCCGACCAAAATGTGGATATGCGCTCTTAGCGTTAACAAACTGTGGAAAGGATATAGCCAGGCTATTAAATATTGCTGACAGGGCTTGATTCTGGTTAAGAAAATCCGAAAACTGGTGCAGCATGGTACTTTTGTGTCTCAAAGATAAGGGATATACTAGTACATATAGGTATGTTTGTGATGCCTGTACGGTTCCTCTAGTATGTAAACAAACTAGGTAATTCGGTAAGACGTTGCTAGTGGACTGACAGACGGGAGCTCGGTCGATACATTTGCTATCGAATGGGTTAGAATCCCAACAACGAAAGTCCTTCATCCTTAGCCGGACACCAGTCCTTCTATATGCAATATTGGTCTGATACATTAATCAGTTCGGAACAGGTTTCACCGCATCAAATCGCCTTTATTTCCTTCAATTCAGAGAGATGCTGTAAATGAGAGGTAAAATACATGCAACGAGAATACCAGTTAAACAGACATCAATTAAACAAAAGGCCCCTCGTTTAAACGAGGTTACAAGTATTCTTACAAAGTACTTTTCAAGGTTACTTGTCAGAACATTCTATAAGATGAATTTACTATAAGGGAGGATAAACAGAGACGGCACACACGAATGTCAGTTTGTTCCTGATAACAGAAGAGGTTCTTGTCTGAATGTGTAGATACATGAGTCTATATTACCCCATAATCATGTAACATAGTAATAAGAAAACATAAGCGATGATGCACTGATAATAGAATAAATATGCAGGCTGCTCGGAATCTAGTTTGTACGCTCGGTATGAAAACAACTCTGGAATAAGAACGCGTATTTTATTGGGAGGCAGTACCTTTGTAATTGCTTCAAATGTGTCGGAACAGTTTTGAGGAAATTGTGGAAAAGGTGTTATGATTGATATATCATGCTCTAAAATAGGAAGACAGAAAAGCGTTTTAAAATAGAAACGTTTGAGGAAGGATGAAAATATACAGAACTAATGTTTTGTTTATTTATTTTATTGTTAATGTGGTGTACATGTAAATGTATTTATGGAAATGTTCAAATCCAATTTTAGGTAAGTCCAGAATCTCCAAGCAGTCATCCTTCCAGTCCAGTTGCCCCTTCCAAGTAGGCTCCAGTATGACTGTTGTATAATGTGAAACTTGTCTTGTATGGAGCCAGGTCACGTGCTGCCCTCATCAGTAAATGTGAAAAATATATATGTATATACATGTATATACATTACATGATTACATGAAATTACACGATTTTCAAATAACAATATTTGTACCAAAAATAAAAATTGACATAAAGTGTATATATATATTCATTTACAGATACTAAAAACAATAATAAAATCCTCCTCCTTCCCTGTAAAATTAGAAAAAAGGTGATGCAAAACAAGTTATTTTCTGGAAAGTTATCATGAACAATGCTCATTAAGCGTATCTGGAGCAAAACTCTGCCAAAACAACCCCCCAAAATAGCAAGAAGCAAAGCACTTTTGAAAGTGTTTTTCATCATTTACTTCTGCTGAAATAAGAATCCATTGTATATTATTTTTTTCCGTTAAAAGTCAGCTTATTTTACGTCCCTTTTTTCCTCCCGAAGAGTGGCCACATCGGCGACGATATTATTGTGAAACTTCAAAAATTAACCTCTAGCATTGATTGGTTACTTCCGTCGGTCTAGGTCAGTTTCCATGAAGGCGGAAGAGACAAGCCATGTTTGGCAGGCATGCTGAGCACATTTCGGCAACAACGGTGTTTATAAGCAAAGAATAACCTGGCACAGCAATGCAAAGACGCATCAGGAGGTTTATATCATTACATAAATACTTATGTTAGGTATGTATGATTACTTACCTCAGATCGGCATCCCAAATCGCCTGTATAATGAGCACATAGAAGTCTCACGAGTCACAAGCGTTCCGTCGAACAATCCAAAAGTGAAAGTGTTTGGAAACTCAGCGGTCGAGTATTCTTTTATTTCATTCACTCAATATTTCTCAGGACATTTGATGAAATGAAAACGCGTGGCAAGAATGCAGCCTAGTGCTCTCGACACAATGTGACACGCCGTTAGACTTATAGCTAGTTCAGATGATAATACCCCTTCATCGTAACGTAGGGTACTTAGCACATGTACATCGTTACTGTTAGGGCCCGTATGCATGAGCTGGTAGTAGCGAACGTCTGAAGTAGGCGCCCACGCATCCCGTAGAGCTCAACCATAAATTACTTCCGAAGTGGCCCGTTACTTCCGACGTAGACGATTACTACCGGCTTATGCATACGGGCCGAGATCTGTACAAGTTAATAATGCCTTCTATCGTATTGAAGGGCATTCGTGGCGCCATATTCAATCGAGGTAGGATCGAGTTAGGACACCCCTTACACCTATCGTAGATATCCTAAGTTAGGATAGTTTCGAGAATAAGCCAAGACAGTATCCCAGCTGTTAGGACAGAAGTTATGATATCCTAGCGTTAGGACAGCTTCGAGAATAGGACCACAGGACCATTTCTTTTTTTTGTCGGTGAGAGGTATGCAATTTACGTGTTCACAAATATAGCGCTCTGTAATTAAGTATCCAAAATGGTTTTTAATAATCCAATATACGGTTTACAAAAGAGTAAACAACAGTCTTTTGATACGTTGTGTTTATCAGCGTCTGCAGGATCATACTTAACATAGCACAGTTCATAAACCATATTTGGAACCAATTTTTTAAGGATGCAGTACTACGTGACGTCCACAGTTACGTTGAATTCATGCCAATTTGTTTAACTCTATGCACACTTACAAGCGTTTATGTATCTTTCTCTTTGCGACCAAACGGAACAAAAAGACCCGGATGTTGGATCATTGGAAATCAAATGTAATTTAAGTTTTGTAATTTACGTTTGCTTCAGGTTAAGATAATCCTTGTGGACCTCAAAGACTAAAGTAAACCATGACGTGCTGCCATAGTTTGACACCGAGCTATGACAGCCAGTGTTGTCTTCATGGAATGGAAGTGTTTGGGAGTTAATTAAGGCGATTTGGATGGTATCACTGAATCAATATGATAAAACATCTTCTGGTAGAATTTGGCCGTTCATGGTCAATATAAGTTTAAATATATAAAACAATTGACCATTTTCTATTAAGTGCACAGTCTGTCAAAGCAAAATGTTTCCGCAACGTAAATTACATTTTCTGTCCCGTAAATTTAATTTTGAATCTTCACAAAACCTCTGATTGTAACTACGTATTTAATTCTGTATTGCCAAAATATTGTTTTATTTCACGTTCACTTTATATACTGGTATTGAAATACCTGAATGTTCAAGTTTCAGTTTAAACTAACGAAAGAGGTTTTGGGGAATTTGTTTTTGGTGATTCTGTTTCACAAATAACGAAACTGCACACATCTTAATAACCATACTTTAATACAAATTCTTGAAAATGTTTCTTTTCATTATTGATAAAAGAAAGCTAAATTATTCCCTCATTGCTAATAAATTATGATAACTTATCACAGATGTAATAGTGACGTAAATTACGTAATTTACAAGACTATTTGAAGTTTCCCTAAAGTTTCACATTTTCATGTTCAGGTTCATCTTGCAACGTTTTGTTAATTAGTTCCTTACTTTACGGTTGTAAAAAAATTGTATTTTAACTGTTGAGGCAGATTTTAATTCATAACCGCTTAAGATGATTGAAATGATTCATATGACGTAATTCACATCACATTCTGTTGATACAGCTTTTTGCATGAACAAATATAGACTCAGTCAAGATTAGTTCATGTGCGTTTTACCAGATGGCAAGGATGTTCGATGACGGGTAAAAGTTAATGCTTCAGCTGTTTCTCTTTTATTGATAGATATTGTTAGAAGATCATATATAAAAGCTGCAATGAGAATTCATTTGTATCTGTATTAAAAAGCTGAGCAGTATATAATAAACACTGTGCCATATATCCACCCTAAACCTGTAATATTCATTCTATATTAATTTGAACTGCGCTGTGCTTTTAGAGTAAACACCTTTGGCATCACTGTTCAGGGAGTTGTGATCAGATAAATCAATGTAACCTAAATTACACAGTAAATTCAGGGTACCTGTGTTCATACGCATTGTACGAAGTTATTACTGGGCTTTCATTGCTGAAATGATGGCAATTGTTCATTCTAAGGTTGTACTTTCTGAAAATATAGACTATTATATTGGATTATTATTAATTGTTTTTCTTCAACTTCTGTTGTCAATTTTACCGTTTAACTGAGAATGACTGATAGATCAGAAGATACATCTTGATAATGACCAGCATCTCTTTTGGTGTGGGAAACTTTGGAAGCAAAGGTAGATAACTTTATTCTCTATGGTCAAAGGACTTTTCATTTCTGCTTACTGTCAATAAGCTTGAGGATTAATGGTATGCTGATACTAGAATGTATCCGTGTTAAAGCTTCGGACGAAGGCTTGTCATACACCACATAACTTTTGTATTTTTACATCTGCATTGTATTATGTTTCACATTTTGTGTGTGTCTTACATATCTCATGAGATTCTTACACATTTCATGTCTATCGTAGCTACTCGTCTCTCTCCGTGACCCGACAGAGGACTCGTATGCCTCTCGTCAGCCGACATGCGAAAAAGTGACGCATGGCGGCGGAATGACAATCGGAATGGGTGGCGCCGATTTCATATAGGCCTTTACGGATTAAGGCCAGTGTTGCCAAGCGAATTCGTGGCGCACGTTTAGAAGTGATACGACCAAGTAGTTCCATTGACAGTTTTTTATTATTAATTTGTTTGGATGGTGATTTATAACACATGTACTTGTGTGTTAAATCTTAACTTGTAGGATTTTTGAGGTATAAAATTTATTTAATTAATTACATCGCTTTCCCTGAATATTATCAAGCGAAGGCACAAAACGAAAACAATCCAGAGTTATCTTTCCCTACAATAGTTTCTTACATATCGCATGAGTTACTTACATACCTCATGAAATACTTGTATATGTCATGAGTTACCTACACATCGCATGAGTTATTTACACAGCTCATGTGTTACTTACATATCGCATGTGTTTCGTACATTTGACATGAACTACTTACTTATCTCATGAGTTTCTTGACTTTGTCAACAGTCCCTTACACATCTGGCACATCTCATCATTTGCTTACACATCTGATCCGTTTCTGGAACATCTCGCCATTTACTTACACATCTGATCTGTTTCTGGCACACCTCGCCATTTGCTTACACATCTCATTGTTTTTATGCAAATTCCGAGACATTTTACGATTGTCTTTGTGTACTACACAAGAGATGTCAAACCTCAGCGCACACAATCTGATAATTGAGAGCAGTAAGGTATGAGCGGATGTTGTCAAGTGTGGTGTATTTGGCACATGTTTCCGCGAATCTCATGTGCATATATGTGTGATTAGTTTTTATTTTTCTTAACAAGATGTGGCAAGCTTTGCACATGACGGCTGCCAGGGCCAGACAATTCATCGTCTCAGTTAACGCCATGTAATTACTAGCGTTTACACAGCCAGTTATGTTCTGCTTCACGTGTGCATTAGTCATCTTTCAGTTTAAAAAATATGACAAGGGGTGCATTTACGGGGTCAGTTTTCAAGTGCGTTCACATTATTATAGTTTATGCATGTAGTTGACTGCTATCCTCTCTCGACTGGGTCCGGCCAACTAGTTGTATAGTGAAAACTCACCTTTAGTTGACCACTCCAATCCAAGCGGAGTCGAACCCAGATCTGTCGAAGTTTGACCAGTGGATATCCTGTCCTCCCACAGAGGACAATATTAAATTGGAGAAATAACGGATTTACTAAAAATAGATATCAGAAACAACCTGATACATTTCCCAACCCTTCAAATTAAACTGTCGCGCAAAAGAAACGATACAGACTGAGAAAGAACTGAGATTAGAATACACTTGCACAAGTTGCAACCTCAGATACTCTTTTACAGACCTCTGAAGTTTAAACGTTAACAATGCGTGAGATCAGTTATTGGATGAAAATGATGCATTCTGAGAGCTTTCATAATGTTTTACACTTGCGCTTAAAAATTTAAAAGCGTTTTCATATAGAGTCCCAAACATGAATCACTAATGTTTCCATAATGATGTGGACGGGAAGACGTGATAAAAGACATGAATATGGTCACTAACAAAAGTGTTTGGTTACCTACTAAATGGCAGAAGATCGTCTTCCCGAACTTTGAAAAATCAAATATAATGAAAAATTAACCATCATTATCAAAATGCACGAGAATTACATGACACTGCGCGAGAGCGTGAAAAAATAGTTCAAATGCATGACTTGACAGGTCTGCTTTTATCTGTATTGTTCCCATATCTATATGATCTGCCTTCATTAGCAGTCATACTTTGCAGGTTGCATTCAGTCTCTTGATACACGATGCATCCTACTTGTATTGTTACCAACTGCATCAAGGCCAACATTTCATTTCAGAAACTACTTGCCCCAGTCAAAAGTCTACGTCTTCTACACCTTCTACTGACCTTGACCTTGGCTGTTGGAACATTTGTGTTATCAGTTCGGCATCTTTCAAGGTGAGGAAACATGGTTTCGTTGAAGTGGACATGGGTATCAAACTACGCTTCATTCATTCATTCATTCTTTCATTCGCTCCAGATTCATTCATCGATTTATTTTGTAAATCTAAATCAGATTCAATGAAGTTCACCTTCGTTTAAAGCTATGTAGCTTTCACTCACTCACTCATTCGTAGCCTTTTATTTTCTATTTTGTTAGGAATAATCAACTACAAATTTGGACTAGGCTGAATGGATTTTGGGAAAATTTTACCTTTGCTACTTATTCGTTCACATAATCACTTGCACGCTCACACACTCTCTTATTCATCCGTTCTGTCGATTGTCAATTATTACACTTATTGTTTCTGAGGAGGACGTCTAGCCTATATTATATAGACGACACGTCGTCTGAAAATGGCTTTTTGTATTGCACAAGTATTTTTTTGATTGATTGACTTCAGTGGCATATATTCTTTTCCAGAATAAATGGACTTTGGCATCATTCATCCGCTATCGCTGACAGCATCGAAAAGACCCGAACAGTTTCCGAATACTGGCGGAACTTACCGAATCAGTTTGCGGACTACAACAGCGGGACCAGTTTCTCTGAAACAGTGAAAACAAAATGGAAGACTTTAGTGTGGTTCTACACGCCTGTTTGGCTGAGACAGAAAAGCTCAGAATACTTGTTTGACAAATGCGAATTCTCGCAATGCAAAGTCTCGTACGATTCGCGAGATATCCCGACATCTAACGGAGTTATCGTTCCTAGCAAGGTAATCGACGAAGGTGAACCTCTTTTGCTTCGCCCGGACCAAATTGTGATATTTTTCAACCTCGAACCCCCAGTTTACCTTAATGTGTCACATGTATGGAGGTATGCGTTTCATTGGACATTCACGTACCGACATGATTCGGATATTTGGAGACCCTATGGACAGCTTAAGCCAAACAGACACATTCCAACCCTCCAAGAGCTAAGACATGTTGTTAAGAAAAAGACAAAAGCAGTGGCATGGTTTGTGAGCCGATGCCGATCTCAGAGCAAGAGGGAGAACTATGTAGCCGAGTTGAGTAAATATATACCTATAGACGTGTATGGAAAATGTGGGACAATGAAGTGTGGAATCAACTGTTACGACAAGCTGACACCATACAGGTTCTTCCTAGCTTTTGAAAACTCTTTCTGCAGTGAATATGTGACGGAGAAATTCTTCAAGACGTTTGGTTATGATGTAATTCCAATTGTGAGGGGAGGGGCAAATTATTCCAAGCTGTATGGAGATAATCTTCTCATCAACACAGCGGATTTCTCTTCTGCTCAAGCTTTGGGCGAATACCTGAAGCATCTTATGGACAATGACGATGACTATATTAGAATATTACGCAAGAAAAGGCAGTTTTATTCCGGATTTCGAACTCCTTGGTGTGAGCTGTGCAGAAAGATGCACACAACGAACGGAGTGAATAAAACTTACGACATTGTCTCTTGGTTAGATGCCGGAAGTTGCAAGGCACCGACAGACCTCAAATGATTGTCCAGCAAACTTGTCTTACCCGGTTGGAATCACATACGGTCAAGGGTTCTCTGTTACGCTCAACAATGTTTCAACATGTAATCCTTATTCCAATGCATAACAACGACCCCAGTTGACCAAATAAGATTCAAACCTGGGAAACTAACAGTGCCCAACGTGATGTCCTTCCGTTGATTACAAAAAGACTACTCTGTAGACCAGGTTCCATCGTTGATGTAAATGTCTTATAAGCTTGCGTTGCTCAGGGGCGAATAAGCAATGTCAAAAAGGAAGTGCAGATCCGAACCCTTTTGCAAAAGCGATTTTCACAAAGCAACCTTAACGCTAAGTTGATTGTAAATCCTTAAGATCACTGATTCAACTGATTAGCAATCCACTA
>JAUELE010123401.1:0-14364 GCA_031471655.1 Diodora aspera
CAAAAGGATGCTTGGATTTCGGTGAGTGTAATTTGATTGACATCATCTCATTGATAAACCTTCTAAGTCTTGAAGGGGTATCTCTGGTATATCCAACGCATTTGTGAATTTATTCAGAAGCCTCTCAAAATCTTGGTACCCTTTCTATTAAAAGTGAGTATATATTTATTGTCATTTTCCACAAAAATGTAACAATATAAATTAAACGTTGAGGGTAGTTAGGGGGCACCTTTCCCCATCGTGTGCCAGTATGTCAATTTTACATTGAACTTTAAATTTAAGGTCCTGATACAGTAAAAGTTGTCCCATCTGCTTAGTTCAAAATTTCCCATCTGTAACACTAAGCAGTGGCTCTCAATATCATGAACACTTTCAGTTTAGCCAGGCATCATCACTGACAAATTCCTATCCGTTTAAGGATCTTGTTTTTTATTGGTTTTCTAATGTCGCAATCTGTCCTGTCTGAAAGAAATTTTCATTGAGACAAAAGGGTCATTTATACTTAAGTGAACTCTAAACCCTTTTGGTCAGTATAATAGTTCATGTACAAACGTTTCCTAAGAGCAAACCACAATTCACCCATCTGAAATAGTTTTGGTGGGGAAGACAAAACATCTTGTTTTTGTCCCGTCTGTAATGACAAGAATAACATGGCTCTAATGTTCTATCATAGCACTTTGAGCATACTCCTTTGTGGTGTGGAACCATATAGCGCTGTATAAATGGCTTTATTATTATTATTATTATTATGGCCAATGTGACTATTTTCAGCTCAGTTCAAAGATGCTGGATACTGAGAGAGACCGGGGAGAAAGTCAAGTGATCCAGAAACGTCTTGTTTGCACAAAATGTTTATTTGATTTTACACAAGTCCCAGAGAACATAAAAAACCATTCCCTTCACAGGCAGAATATGTTCCTTTGTCCGTGGGTTTCTGCAAGTGTTCTGTTTGATCTTGCTTCCTTCAGGCCAAGCCAATAGTCTATAACATGGGAGGTAATGCATAAAATTAGCATTAATCTCAGTGTTAATGCAAGTACAGCAATCTGTAGAAATTAGATAAATAGTACTCCAGGGGCTGGACGTCTTGACACTGACTGTTCTGCTACTAAACTGTATCAGTGAAAGCCGGTTCAGACTCTTTAATGTCATTATGGTGAACAAGTTGGCTGATGAAGTAGTCATTGGATTATTGGGTACGAAAATACTTAACTACTAGTATTTATTTTGAGTTCCAATTTTATATTCTTGCACTTTTCAAAAGCTGAAATAAAATATATGATTGGTGACAAGAGAAATAAAATTTAAAGGGACATGATCAAAGTTGCATCCTTTTAAAAACATGGCTTTTCTAATCTTCGAGTTGTTCTATAGGCTACTCCACATTGTTTTCCTGATTTGTTTACGCCAATATTCGTGCAGGTTTATGCGATAAACAAAAGGGATTCCTCAGGGTGACTTGTCGCTATAAATAGATCTTGCATCGACATGTACATTCTGATGATGTCACAACCTGGTTCTGGGTCACTATGGCACATTCACTACATTGTAGAACATATTGAATGTGCAGTGGAAGCCTAGAAGCAGACTGATGACATTACCAGATGTGTGTTCATGTTTGACTTAAGGAAAAAATGGAGGGCACTATGACTTGCACTTGATAATGGGTAGTTTATCATTCACAAGAAACTTAGGATGCCATTGTTATATCTGCAAAAGATTTTTGTTATAAAAAGAGCGTTTTGAAGGTATTTATGGCTTTTGTTTGTTGTTTGAGATGCAACTTTGATTATGTCCCTTTAACAATGGATGCATTATTAGGGGGGGGGGGGAGGGGAGGTTACCTTCTTGCCAAACAAACTGTATAATGCCCGACAGATTTAAGGAGCTCTGAAACCCAGCTACTCCCCAGTCAAACCAAAAAGCTGAAAAAAAAATTTTCTGTGCAGTTTCACGAATCATGGACAACTTTATAAGCAACATATTGGCTATAGGCATACAAGCTGGGAGGGTGAAGGCCCCCATGCCCCCCTCCACCCCCCTACCCTATCCTTGAAGACTTGGCAAATGTTCACAAATATTAGTTACGAAAACAACTTTTCTCTCCTTTTAATGTTTGCCTGAAAAGATTTCCCCAAGGATAAAGTATGTTGTGATACAACGTAAAAGTATCCTTGTGGCATGCCAAAATACATCATTGAGGACATCAAACAAAGCCAGGTGTGCTGTGTATTACATAACTTACATCATTCTGATACGAGAATTTAGCATCGTAGAAGCATGAACAGTCATGCAGGATATAAATTTAATCTGTTTTGAGTGAGACAATAATTATGCTTACATAAAAAAACTCTTATGACTGAAGCTTATTGATTATAACACTGAAGCCAATTGATTATGGCCTGTTATATTTAAGATAACTCATTAATTAATATAATATATCAATTTTTACAAGGGCATGGGATGGCAAAGAGGTTAGCGTGTCGGCCCAGCAATCTGCCAGCCTTGGCAGTTGTGGTTCAAGTCCCGCCGGGCACCTCTCTTTCAGCCCAGAGAGACTGGAACCCCGACACCGACGTGATGTTAGGGAGACCGTGGTAATGTGGCTGAAAGATTGCCAAAAACCCAGTAAAACCACTAAAAGTTTTACAAGGAATTTTGATGATAGAAACATCCAACCGGTATTGATCCTTAATTACTGAAACACAACCTAAGGTTGATTCAGCACACAGCTCAAAATATCATTTAGTGAGGAGACAGGCGTATTCAGATGAGTTCATTTAATTTTGAGACGTTGGGAATGTGCATGCACGTGCAATTTATGAAACTGGCACTGGCTAATCTACCACATTATAAGCATGTATACTGACGGAGATGAATAAACGTAAGATTATTAACACAATGAAAAACAGGTGACAAGAAGAGCACAATACTACATAAGAACTATGTTGTCATCCCACCATCAGCAGTTGCACACTCCAGGTCGGTGTGTTCAGTGAGGTTACAGCACAGGTCATGACTCACTTCACAATTGTCAGATAGTACTGAGAAATATGTTGTGTCACTGCTGCACTTGTCCATAGAGTCGAATATATTACATCAATAAGCAGTTCTGCTTTTATTATATATTGTATATTACTTAATATCCCATTATAATGCCAGACTGAATAGTAAGTTAGCTAACTCGAAATTAGGTAAAGCTGATCGATTTATACTGCATGCCTTTACAGAAGGCCCTAAGGGGTCTCTAAATATGCTCACTTTTACTCTCAGCATGCCTTCCAATAGTCGGTCATCCAGACGCGGAAGTTTTATTCTAACAGAGACAAGCACACAGTCTAGATAGCTGCAACTTCTTAAGTAAGCAGACTCTCTGGGATCTTATTTATTTTAATACAAATGTACATGTATATTGTTTCAATTTAATTTTTTTTTTAAATTAAAAAAATAAACTTACTTCAGAGACTATATTTTAGTCTAGCCTTCCAAGAATGAACAAAATTTACATATCAGTCAATAGATCAAAGTACAGTAACTGAATCACCCAATTATTTTCAAATAAAAATAATCTAATATTGCTTCACAGAGGTAAATTGATTTTTATAGCGAATTTTATATCCTTCAAATTTTTTAAAAATAATTTAGATAAGAAACCAAATGAATTTTAATATTGTTTTTTTCATGATGTGCTTTTCTTTGTAATGTTCATTATGATTTGTGTTTTATATCTGCATGTAGAATCTTGTTTATAGCAGTGACAAGTCCCTTTGATGTCTCCACAGTGTAACTAGCTATAATTAGCTTGTTTGATTATTCATCAGATTCTGATTGTGGGATGAATTGGGTGAAACAGGCATATAAAACAGTGATATTTAATACACTTGCTAACCTGTAACATTGTAGATAATATCTCTCATCACATTATCACAGCAATACAAAAGCAAGGCAAACATAAAATTTAAATGTAAAGAGAATAGTTTGCGACAATTTGGGATGCATCTCATTTTGATCAGCAAACTCCAAGTTAAAGTAAGATGCTGATGCGTTTAATTTAGCTGCAATAAACACAATGCCCTGTTTCCACAAACACTTAAATGTACGAGCTTGTATGTGCAATTACAGCAAACACTTAAATGTACGAGCTCGTATGTGCAATTACAGGAACGGCTGCAGACACCTGAATCAGGCCAACTCCTGGGGAAACCCCACAATACTTGAAAGTTAGATATGTGCTCCTGAACATGACAATAAGTCTGGTGCTATCTGTGCCAAATAAATAACATACACTGTAAATCATACATTGTAAAAGAGTATGCCTAACTAAATAAGGCTGTACAGTTTAGTCCTACAGTTGTCAGGGTGTAAATAGCATTTTCATGGTTCAATTGACCCCCAGAAGGCCCCAAATCAAGTCTTTTTCCCAGAATGTTTCTTATGAAGGCATCAAGATACGTTCAGGGCTTCGACCTCTTTCAGCCATATCACCACGATGTCACCTACATCAGGTCAGTGTCAGGGCTCAATCTCCAGGTTGAAAGAGAGGTACCTAGGCAGGATTCGAACCTATAACTGCCAAGGCTGGCAGATTACTAAGCCAACACTACTGCACCTTCTCTTGCCCCTGTCTGTAAGTGATGAAATAAAACAATAATAAATAAAACTTAACTTCACTGAACAGTACAAACAATTCGTACTCACCAACATTTCTCAGACAATCCCAGTTAACTGCTAAGACCCAGATAAATACTAAGTCATTGTTATTATTTTTTAAAAAAATTTAAAAAATACAAATATTGGTGTATATTTATTATTTATACTTAGCCTGTATTACAACTATACATGTTCCATGCGTTTCCCGGAAACCTAACGGAAAAACATGTTCTTGAAACTGTTCTAAAAGTTGTTCTTGGTCCTAAAACACCTCTCAAGAACGCACCCGTGGCCCGAGATCGTGACGTCATCTCAACGAGATCTTCCTCTTTCCTGGCTTCGCTGAAGCGGTAGTGAATCTAAAGGAGACGACTGCTGGGGAGGTTGGGTGGGCCATAGACTGTTGTAATACAGGCTAAGTATAAATAATAAATATACACCAATATTTGTATGTTTTTATTAGCCTGTATTTCAACTATGCAAGTTAATGCCGCAGGTTGGATGGGTGGGTTAAAAAACAGTCTGTAGGGGCGTCGAATGCGTAAGTACATAATGGCCAAAAAAGGTGACGTCTAGATAGAGCTAGGTGTAAGGCCCAATGCAACGCGGGTTCGTATCCCAAGCAATAGAAAATACAGGTGACACTGTGATCACTGCTTTACGCTTGTTACACGTACTTCTTCAGGATGGAAACAATCACCCTTTTTCAGATGATGTCTGAGTCTGGTAGTAAACTCGCACGCGAGTGTGTACTTCCAAATAAGAAAGGCGGTTGTCGAGCCGAACTATTCCTGAACTGAGTGTTGCGAATGTGAAGATATGAAGGAGAGAAAAAAAGGTATAGATACCTTGATCTCTTCCACTCCTCTTGTGGTCCAGAGCATCTTGATCAAGATCTAGTGGCGGTGAGGAGCTGGGAGCTGCTGGGCGACGACCAAGGGGCCCAGTTGGTGGATTCCCTCTACGTCGGTGACAGAGAGATCCTGTAGGTAGAAGCTGGCAAATGTAGTGTCAGAATTCCAAAAACATCCCTTCATAATATCCTATACTGAGCAGTTCCTGTGAAGTGATAAGGTCAAGCCAACTTTCGGACCTCATGAGGATTGTGGGCTGTAGGAGGTGGCAGGTTGTTAGCCTCATAACTCTGATGATTGTTCTGCGCAGCCAGGACGAAATGGTATTCCTACAGACTTCAGAAGGGCTCTTCGGGTCCAGATGGACAAAGAGACGCTTTTGGTGTCTTCTGAAGGATCTGACTCGGTTGAGGTAGATATGAAGAGCTCTCACTGGGCATAGAGACAGGTCCTCTATGTCCCTATGGCCTAAAATGGAGGATAAAGCTGTGATGTGAAAAATCCGGTTGGGTTGCCCAGGAAGTTGATTCTTGGCTATGAAATCCCATCTGAGGCCAAGGTGAGCTGCGCCATGTGCCTGTCTATCAAAGGTGATGAGATCTACTGCGATGGCATGGATCTCACTGACACGTGCTGCTGTTGCTAAGGCAATCAGGAAGACTGTCTTGTGAGTGAGAAGTTCGATCGATGCGTCCTCTAGAGGTTTGTAGGGAGCGCTAGCAAGATGTCGTAATACTAAGTTGAGATTCAAAGCCGGAGGTTGGAATTTCCGTCTTTGGTCCTCTATAGGAACCCCTTAATGATGGCCACAATCTCGGGAATAGTGAAGATTCTGGAACTTCTGGACATTGAGAGTACTGAGCTGATGGCTGCCAAGTACTTGCTAATAGTGCCTGCCAACAGATGCTTATGGCGTCTAAGGTGGAGAAGGTAATCTGCCAATTGTTGTTTGGAGATCTTCATGGGAGCTATGGATGCAGATCTGCAGTAGGACTCGAAGGAACGCCGGCCATTTGTCGTTGTAGAGACTGGTAGTGGATTTCGTGTGAGCAGCTGAGACAGCAATAGCTGCTCTCTTGGAATAATTTTTGGCAATCAGTGCCTTCTGTAAACGATTCAAGCATGTAGGTTGAACACCTGCGGTCTTGGATGAAGTTGTCTTGACACTGGTTGACAAAGAATGCTTGTCCAGTCTGAAAGTGGCATTCTTGAAGGGCCGGCAACTCTTATAAGGTCCGGGAACCATGTCCTTGCTGGCCAGTTGGGGGCAACCAAAATCAGTCTGAGGTTCCTCGTGGACTAGATCTTTTGTAGTACCTTTAGAAGGATGGGAGCGGGAAAGGCCTATGCTTCCATGCCCTCCCATAATGCTGCCAGGACGTCGTAGGTTAAAGCCAGAGGATCAGGTACCGGAGATATGAAAACTGGCAGCTGATTGTTGAACCTCGTGGCAAAAAGGTCTATGGATGGTTAGCCGAGGGTCTGGGACAGAATCTGGAAGGCTTCCGGATTGAGCTGCCACTCCTGAACTGGGCTTGTCTGGACAAGATAGTGCCAAGATGTTCCTCACACCTGGTAAGAGGTAGACTGTCTGTCAGATGGAAAAGTTGAAACGTCAGATCCATGAGGGGCTTGGATCGAGGGGTTCCCTGCTTGTTATGCAGCAGACTACTGTGGAGTTGTCTGATGCTACCAAGAGATGAAACTGAATGAGGAGAGTCTTCTAGTGACAAGGTTGTTTATGTGCCAAGTCTTGAGGAGGGTAGATCACCGTCCTGCCATGGTAAGTCCCTCTAAATGAGCGCCCCATTCCTGCTTGAAGGCGTCTACAAACAGTTGGTGAGTTGGAATGTACTCGAGCAAAGAGACGCCTGTGGAGATGTTAGATTGGATTAGCCACCACTCCAGGTACTGTCCGAGGTGGTGAGGTAGTGTAATCCTCATAGAAGGGTTCTTCCTGAGGAGAGGAATCAAGTATAATTGTAGAGGGCGAACTTGAAGTTTTCCTCGAACGGTCAGGTCCTGGGATGACGTTAGATGACCTAGAACCTGTTGCCATTGATGTACGGTAATGTCTCCTGTCAAGGCCACTCTGACAGCTGACTGAAGGTTCTTTATCCTGTCCTCTGATAGAGACACTAGAGCCTTCTGGGTCTCGAATTTTGCTCCTATGTAAATAAGAGACTGTGATGGGATTAAATCTGACTTGTCCAGGTTTAACAGTCAGCCTAGCTGATGTAGGACCAGTCTTGCCTGATGACAGTGGATCTGCCGAATGGTGAATCATGAGGCAATCGTTCAGGTACATGATGAACTGGATCCCTCTCAGGTGAAGATATACGGATATTGGATGGGTCAGTCTGGTAAATAGCCAAGGAGCCATAGAAATTCCAAATGGGAGGACCTTCCATTGGAAATGATGACCTTGGAACAGGAATCTGAGATATCTCCTGTGAGTCCGTGAATGGGAACGTGGGTGTAGGCGTCTGGGAGGTCTAAAGAAACTAGAAAGTCATCCTGATGTCCGTCCCTCATGATGTGAGGGATGGTTATCAGCAAAAATCTCAGATATAGTTTGTTGAAGTCTGCCAAGTTGTGTATCATGCGGAACTTCTTTGGAACTAAGAAGGTCCTGGAGTAGTACCCTGGGGACAGAAAGTGTGGAGATATCTCCTCAATAGCATTCTTATCTATAGCGTTCTTGTCCATCAGCAAAGACAACTGGTGAGTGGGGTACTGATGCGCTGGTGGTGCTATCGTGAGCGGAAGTTCTGAATCCAGAGGCAGTCTAAATCCATGAGGTAGGATGTTGGTAGCATAGTCGTCCTCCAATATGTTCCAGTTCTGAACGAAGGTCTGGAGTCTTCCGCCTACCGTAGATGGAGCAATAGGTACGACTGGAAGCAGAAGGTTCCAGTCGTCCTGCTCCACTGGTTAGTTACTCTCTGGCTGTGGGCTTCCCTGTGGAAGCCTGTCCCTTGGATTGCTGACCTCTGGGATGAAAATGCTATCACCTGGCTGGCGGACGGAGCTTGGACTGTTGCTTGTTGCCACTACCTGTAGCCGGTTGACGTCTGGGGCGGTAGGAGCTACTAAACCTGGTGGCCAGTCCATTACTAAGAAAGGACATCATCTTGAGCTGGGTCTGTATCCTCTTGCGTCTGCAGAGAAGAGACACTTGCACTGGAAAGTTGTTGCAATAACTGTTGTTGAAGGTCAACCGAGAGTACAGACGAACGTAACAAAGGCGACAGGGTTGGGATATGTCTGGTCAATAGAAAAGGAGCACCTCAAGGCGTTTAAGCCAGTGCGTACATAAGAAAAGGAGAGAGTCAGATCTCTCAAAACTTTGTCGTCCTTGGATGAAGATTTTTTGAATGGATCTGACAGCCAGTAAGAATCCTTATCCACACTTGGCGCTTCCTTGGGGAAGGGAGTCCATGGACTGTGTGCTCTCTTGGAAAGCTGACTGCAGGATCTTAAAGTTCCTCCTAAGCTTAACTCATCCAAGAAGAGGACTCTTCTCCAAACCTGGTGCTGTGTTGCCCATTGAAGACGGTCCCAGCGATGACGTGGCGTCAGAATGGGTCCTTGGTGTGGTCTGTGACAGTGGATGTGTCTGCTTATCAATCGTCGATGCATGGTGTCTGCACTAATGTGCCGCTGGTGTGTCCCCATGGTCTGTCGAGCAGTTTCCCCAGCAGTAACAAAGCGATCTTGAAGATGCTGTCGCACAATCTGACGATCCTACATGGTCACTCATCTGTAGTGTTGGTGGTCTGGTACCGTTGCTGGAGCCTGTATATGGTCCTTACGTGGACTTGAAATGCATTGGCTACTTGCCAGGCGGTTTGTCAAGCTGTTTGTCCAGCTGATGTCGCTGATGTCTTGTCAATCTTGGCATGTCGTAGCAATTCAATAATGAGTGAATGTTATCCGATCTGGGTGGAGTTTTATAGGGCAAGAAATTGGGGAACGCATGTGCATTTCAATTTGCATGGAACTCGCGTGGATCGGGTTACCATGACGTTGCATTACCAATTGTGCAAGAACACAAAAAAAGAAAAGTACGCAAACATTAAAGTGATGTAATCAGAGTTGTGTCTCAAGCAGCAAACAAAAGACGTAAATATGTTCAAATTTGTTTATGACAAAAATCCTTCTAAAATAGCCCAGTGGCGTCCAAAACAGTTTTGTGGACAATAAACTACATCATTTATCAAGTGCCAATTTTTCTACCCTTCAAAACTTTGCAGTCAATCTGAACAAACTCACTTCTGCTGACATCCTCAGCCTGGTTCTCGCCCAAAACTGCATATTAGCTATGTTCTGTAATCTTGTGATTGCCCAGTGGTGGTCTGATATCAGTTTGTGACATCAGAATGTGCTTGTCAGTGAGAGATCTATTTATAGCCACAAGTCACCTTGGGGAATCTCTTTTGTTTATTGCCTAAGTTAGCATGGATCTTGGCGTAAAAAAGATCGGCATTCACATAAAAATACTTAGTATTTTCACATTAAAATTTTAATCTTGTACAAATGTGAAACACTGAAAGCTTCTTCTCTTCTTGCAGGTTCAGAAGATGCCCTGAAATACTTCAGTTTGATGTCACTGACTCTGCAGAATGCACTGCTCATTCTGGTGATGCGCTATGTACGAACACGAAAAGGAGACATGTTTATGGCCACAACAGCAGTTATCCTCACAGAAGCTCTTAAAGTGTTTGCAAGTGTTTGCATAATTTTCTTCAGAGAAGGAAGCCTACAGCTTTTTCTGCAAAGGATCAATCAAGACATTATACAGCAACCTCTGGATTGTTTAAAAGTTTCAGTGCCATCTTTCATATACACCTTGCAAAATATTCTGCTTTACATTGCTGTCTCGAATTTGGACGCTGCTACTTTTCAGGTAAGTTTTAAAGAAATATGGTATGAAATTAAATAAAGAAGTTGTGCAACAAATTCCCGTATCAGGGCTTTATTTTGCCTGATTTTGAGGCCGATATTCGGCGTCAGTTCCCAAGCCTGTGGCGGCTTTTTTCCCCAATTTCATGTTTTAAAATTGCCAATTTCATGTTTAAAAGTTTCCAATATCAACATGACTTACAGTTTGAAATTGTTTTGAGATCGATTATAAATGTAAGCCTTCTTATTTTGCAATCCGAACACGAGGTTGTTGAAATCCATGTTCCCGCAACAGCTATTTTTGTACCCGAACTATAAAGATCTCGTCGTCAATTTCCGTATGCAAATATGAATTCGGGTCACTCTACGTAATTGACCACGATTGGCTGAGTGTGTGTTCGTGATCACTCGTTACATCCCGGCAAGCCGGTCGTGTGCAGCTTGGGCTAATAATAGATTTGAAGCCAGTGTGTGTCCTGTCGCCGAAGTTAGAAAACAATCTAACGTTTAAAAAATAATTTCGCCAGGAAGATGCAATATATGGTGACAAATGAACATGTTCTTGTAAGTGAAATGTTTGTTCATTCGAAGTAACACTAGTTCCTCGCATTAATATGCTGATTTCGACACGGGTACTTCGGATGTTTGGTTGACTTCTAGGTTCGCTGCGACATCCAGAATTGTCAAATTTATGATAACCAGAAAAGAATATTTGCACATTTCGCATTAAATGGACGTTTTCCGAGCTCTGCGTACACAATATGGGGTGATAGACTCTGATTATATGATGTTGCAAAATGTAGCTGTTAGAACGAAATACAATAGTCACGTGACATTAACATTGCTGTCTGCTAAGAAAAATGTCACAACAGGGTTTATTATTCAAAACAAAAATTGAAAAGGGATGCACACGGGGTGAAAAAACTTTACGCCTGATAGATGTACAAGCAGTGCATTTAAATTAGGCCTACTATTTAGTTAAAATATATAACTGAAAAACGAAATTCCCAATTTGGAAAAAATTAGGCTAAAATTCCCAATTTGCCTGCCACAGGCCTTAAGTCTAAATCTGTAGATAAAGCCCTGGATTAAGTAATAACTGGCAAGAATTGGGAATTTAGAGCACCAAAGAGGGGTTTAACCAAGCGTCTTGATTTCTGGTAACCCTTCACCTCTTGTGGGTTCATATCGAGACCAGTGCCCCCAATGGCACATTGGTTAGCTTGTCGGTCCAGCAATCTGTCGGCTTGGCGGTTGTGATTCGAGACAAGTCTGGACACCTTACAGCCCAGAGAGACAGATCTATGCCCAGGTGATGTGACTGAAAGATTGCCGTAAACCATCAAAGCTCTAAATCACTCATGTATCAACCCCAGAGAAAGGATATTTGCAACATGGGGAGAGTCGTCGGACACCCATGATCAGTCGTGTTTTTCTCACATCCTGTAGGTTACAGCGATCCTATTTGTGTCAAATTTTATTAATATGCATGATCTTATGTGACCTATTGATAGCCCATGAAAATTGCTGCCCTTGAATCAACATTATTGCGTTAAAACAGTAATTCCTCATGCACACCGATTGCTGAATATCCTTCAAGCATGGTTAGCAGAAAAGCTAGAGTAAGTCCATCCTCAAAATGGACAGTATTTATGACTGTGCCAGCACCTCCATCAGATCCCCTGGATTCACACCTGCGCTGAACGATTGTCTTGAGGTCGGTGTTTTGACTCATCAGCCATCAGATCCCCTGGATTCACACCTGCGCTGAACGATTGTCTTGAGGTCGGTGGTTTGACTCATCAGCCATCAGATCCCCTGGATTCACACCTGCGCTAAACGATTGTCTTGAGGTCGGTGTTTTGACTCATCAGTGAGGCATCCTCAGTGAAAGTTTGCACCTAATCATGTAGGGCGTCTCTCCCAACACTGGACAAAGTAAAGACATCTGCAATGCTGATGTGTTTGTCAAGAGTTACTTCCCTTCTTAATTCCTCTCAGGTAGTTACGTTACTTCGTAACGTTTCATTGGTTGTCTATATTTAGCACATTTAAACTTTACATACGCACAAAACGACTCCCGTGAATATAGGAGTGAATCCAGGGTAATTGACAGAGGAATTGGAATAGTCATAAATACCCTGAATTGTATACGGTCCTTCTTGTTCACATTTTCATCTTGAGGACCAAGTCACAGAGAGTTCTTTGGAACAAATTTCTTTTGATAATATAAACTGTCTGGAGAATAAGCTCAATTTTAACTTTATATGCTGATGGAAAGAAATAAAGGAACGCTCATTGTTAATTTAAATATCTCGAGTATCCATGTCCTAGGGTCATTCACAACATGGACACACTAGGTACTGACAGTTTGTGTGTTTCATCCCTGATTGAAATATGTGAGATGTTCAAAAGACGTTGTGTTATTGATTTTTGTTCCCTTACTTGTTTCCATGAGTATATAAGTCTATGGATTTTGTGTCGCAGGGGTCACAAGAACAAAACAGAGTTGATCAATCGTCTCAAAGAAAGTGTCCAGTACTACCTGAATGGGACCCAGGAGGGATTTCTCAAGTACCGTCCTCGTCTCAAAAGTAGGTGGTTTTTGAGAGTTCAGTGTTATGTAGTTGATATTCCATGATCAGCCGAAAGTTGTTTTACTCGTAGGGTAATGGGTTTGAAGTCCCCGCGGGTCAAACCGAATGATGAAGCCCCAACATCAAGACAACAATAATGGCACTGTGTTGATAGGTGAGCTGAGTTGGTCTTGTGCGCCACACATCTAGGTATCTTTCGTCCTGAGAGGGACAACACCAAAATATGTAGGACAGTGTTGTGATATGGCTGAAAGATAACTGAAAGACTTGTTACATCCGAAATCCTTCAGTCATTGTGAAATGAGAGAACGGATAAGACCTTACATATTTTGTCTATAAACCTTGTTGTCGCTGAAAACAAAAACTTGAAATCACTTGTGCAATAAATATTTGAAATGTTTCTGGTCTCGGAGCAAACACACATCTGACAATGATTTGATATTTGCAACATTTTCTTTTTGACGTTTTCAGTGCCTGGTTCTCCACGACAGGGCGGTTATCCTGGAGCGCAGAATGGCCATGCTGTGAGTAAAGAGTTCTCATTAGTCTTCTCATCCTCTTAGTTTTTTTCAAATATTGAACGAGTTGAGGAATCAACATTGTCAGAACTTGGCTGTTAATCTTATTTTTTCACTGGGGCACAGGATGACCCAGTGATCTGCCAGCCTTGGCAGTCATGGTTCTGGTCCCACCCGGGTACCTTTCTTTCAACCTGCATATTGGAGCCTCGCACCGACCGAAGGGTGGTGATGATATGGCTGAAAGATTGCCGAAAACGATGTAAAATTCAAAATATAACATTCACTCTTACTTAGCTTCAAACACTTCACTAAGTAAATTGTAGATCCTTGACATTAAAGGGAATCCTTGGCACAAGGATGGTCCCTATTGATCATAGCGTCAAAGGGTCAAGGTCACTGAACTGATTTTCCATTTTCGCGCAATAACTCGAGATTTGCTCGATAGACTTTAGTGAAACTTTACACAAGTATTTTCTTGGCATGGGGAGGTTACACAGTTAGAATAAAGCTTTAGCAACCCCATGTTTGCCTCTGATGACTAAAATGATAATCTGCAACTCCTTGTGCAACAAATCAGTCGTTCACCACACACGGTTCCGCAGAATTCAAGTTTTAGTTTTCTCCCATATTTCAGTATGTGAGAGATATCCTGACAGTTTTGGTCGTGGGCCTCCGACGCGCAACCAAGGATGTCTCGCGACCAAAACTGTCGGGATATCAGCCGATACACCGAGGAAGTGTGGGTATATGTGTCTTATATCCCACTCCGGTCGAGTTATAATCATTACACACAAGTATATTTCACATAATAATTATTTTACATATTTGCCAAGAATG
>JAUELE010123512.1:0-14363 GCA_031471655.1 Diodora aspera
TATCTATCTATCTATCTATCTATCTATCTATCTATCTATCTATCTATCTATCTATCTATCTATCTATCTATCTATCTCTATCTATCTATCTATCTATCTATCTATCTATCTACCTATCTATGTGTGTGTGTGTGTGTGTGGGTGGGTGTCTGGGGGTATTGTGTTGGAGAGGGGTGTGTGTGTGCGTGCTTGCGTGCTTGCGTGCGGTACGTACGCATTAATTAATTCATTCATTCATTTATTAATAAACTACATAGATAATACAGAAATAATCTAAGACATTACAATTCATGAGAAACTACTTTCATAAGTGTGTAAATTGAAAAATATTGGCCATAAAGAGATATTTCACAACGTAGCACCCAAACAATACCACGTGTATTATCAGTTGTCTACCAAGGCATGCTTGTAGTCTGTGTTTACATTCTGGTCGGTTTACATAACGAAGACACTGAACTGGGCTACAAAGTCTTCAAATAGGTGTTAAGAGTATTACAAGGTGCAAAGCTTGGATAAGCGCTCAATCTGTTAAACCGCTAACTCGTAAAGAGCATGCTAGTAAAAGCTAAACTAGCGTTGCACAAACTGGGAAGGGGGTAGATGTTTTTGGGAAGGGGGGAGGGGCCTTCTGAGTCCACCAATCAGGGATAGGTGACAATGACATTGCTCCATATCTGATCATGTGTTCATGACATTCTGATTTTGCCCGATGCCTGATCATGTGTTCATGACATTCTGATTTTGCCCGATGTCTGATCACGTGTTCATGATATTCTGGTTTTGCTCCATGTCTGATCATTTGTTCATGACATTCTTGTTTTGCTCGATGTGTGATCATGTGTTCATGACATTCTTGTTTTGCTCCATGTCTGATCACGTGTTCATGACATTCTTGTTTTGCTCCATGTCTGATCATGTGTTCATGACATTCTGGTTCTGCTCGATGTCTGATCACTTGTCCATGACAATCTGGTTTTGTTCGATGTCTGATCATGTGTTCATAACATTCTGGTTTTGCTAGATGTGTGATCATGTGTTCATGACATTCTGGTTATGCTCGATGTCTGATCATGTGTTCATGACATTCTGGTTATGTTCCATGCCTGATCATGTGTTTATGACATTCTGGTTTTGCTCGATGTCTGATCATGCGTTCATGATATTATATTTTATTCGTCAATTGCCTAACTTTTAATTTAACTGATGATGCGGGTTTGCCTTCATGACGATCCTGTTTTGCTTGATGTCTGATCATGTTTTCATGACATTTAGTTTTGCTTGATGTCTGATCATAACATTGTGTTAACGGCATTCTGGTTTTCCGCAATGTCGGATCATGACATTGTGTTCATGACATTCTGGTTTTGCTCGATGTCTGATCATGTTTTCCATGACATTCTGGGTTTGATCGATGTGTAGTTATGTGTTCATGACATGCTGGGTTTGCTCCATTTCTGATCACTTGTCTATGACATTCTGGTTTTGCTCGATGTCTGGTCATGTGTTCATGACATTCTGGTTATGCTCCATATCTGATCATGTGTTCATGACATACTGATTTGCTTGATGTCGGATCATATTTTCATGACATTCTAGTTTTGTTCGATGTCTGATCATGTGTTCATGACATTCTGCTTTTACTCAATGTCTAATAATGTGTTCATGACATTCTGGTGTTGCTCGATGTCTGATCACGTGTTCATGACATTCTTGTTTTGCTCCATGTCTAATCACATCTTCATGACATTCTGGTTTTGCTCGATGTCTTAATCATGTTTTCATGGCATTATAGTTTCGTTCGATGTCTGATCATGTGTTCATGACATTCTGTTTTTACTCAATGTTTAATAATGTGTTCATGACATTCTGGTGTTGCTCGATGTCTGATCATGTGTTCATGACATTCTGGTTTTAATCGATGTCTGATCACATCTTCATTACATTCTGGTTTTGCTCGATGTCTGATCATGTGTTCATGACATTCTGGTTTTGCTAGATGTCTGATCATGTGTTCATGAATTCTGGTTTTGCTCCATGTCTGATCATGTGTTCATGACATTCTGGTTTTGCTCCATGTCTGATCAAGTGTTCATGACATTCTGGTTTTGCTCCATGTCTGATCATGTGTTCATGACATTCTGGTTTTGCTCCATATCCTGGATCTGGGTGGAAGAAGTAGTTGAATATGACCTAATACATGTAAAGATGTTTAAGGGAATATATATTACTAAAGACTAGCGTGGTTTGCTTGGATGGGAGTGACGGAGGTGGGTGGATTGAGGCTCCTGCAATAGCCACCTGTCAGCCCCTTATGCAACCAAAGTCTATTCTTGAATCTGAGTAGCATATACATACGCTACCACCACCACTCTCGGCGCGCGCACTACAACACATAATAGGTTACAAACGCATCAAAATGTACTGCAACTGAACTGTAGACCTCGATTTCATGATACAAAGACATTAGACGATTGTTAATTAAATATTTTATGTCAAAGAAGCTTAAGACGCACCCAAGCATGTAGCTTTGCTCGTGAGCGTTGTGTAATATGCTGATTCTTAATGTCAACAAAAAAGCGTGCTAGGGTATCTGTCCATCCTTGGTGTGTCAAATAGTTAACGTTCCTTTAATATCCTGGTTTAAAAGCGTGTCTGATGAAACCATATCATGTCATTCGTACCTGTAGTGGTTAGATGTGTCTAGACGGAGAAGGATGTTTCTGGTCAGAAGAGCACTCCGCCAGAACTGGGTCGTTTGTCATTACAGTCATAGTCTGTTGGAAATGCAGTGCTTGTATGGACAGGATGCTATAGGTTATCTGTGAGGTCAAGACGTCGTTTGAATGAATGAATGAAGAAAGAACTGAATAAACGAGGGAGCAAAGCAGTTATTAATGCATGAATGACATTCATGCATGAGGGTAATTACCTGAATGGATGAAGATCAAACTCATCATGAAAGAATAGATGAAAGGCAGACGAGCATGAAAGCTGCAATGAATGAATGAATGAACAGGATAGTTATAACGAATGAATGAATGAATATCAACCTCACGATAAATGAATTAAAGCTATAGACGAGCATGTACGTTGCAATAATGAATTGATGAATAAAGTTAATGAAAAGCATAGTTAATCGGAATGAATTAATGAATAAGTTGCAATGAATGATTTTGTCACTACGGTGAGTAACTGAAAAAAGCATGAACGTTTTAATGACTCATTTGAGAACAATCGAAAATATAGTAAAACAGACAAACACACGAATAGAGAACGGAAAGCAGTACATGGCTAAATCACCAGCTAACCCTTCCAATACAAAAACACACGTTAATACGCCATTACTACACACACTATTATTATCATCAACATATTATTTTTATTTATTAAGGTCTCCAGACTGAAAATGAATGACAAACATATAACTTTCAAATAACTTTCGTGATACAAGACATCGTAATATACTAATTCTCTCGTCTCATGCAAAACTGCAATTTCGTATAATAACTAAAGTCTAGGAAACCCATTGTTAATTTAAGACATAGTAGTTATCTGCAAGACATGATAGTTATCTGTAAGACATGGTAGTTATCCACATTGTATCAATCGTATTATCCGTATTGTACCACGATTCGAGCTATAAGTCGTCGTAAGAACGAGCGTCACATATTACCAGTGACCATGTAAGACTGTAACTAGTTGTCAGAAATATGCCATGCACGTGGACGATTAGTGGAAGAGATACGAGCTCGCGTTGCGCACTACATGCCATGGGAGACCCATTACTTTCTGTATACAAGATCTAAGACTGAAGTGGGTCTCAATAGATGTCTCTTCAGTGGTTACAAACCGCTAAGAATCGATAGACATGTCTGGGTGTGCCGGGCTTCGGACAGGCGATTAACGGAAAAAATGTTGACAGTTCGGTAACAATGCAAGCTAGCTAGTTTTCAAGATGTCTCCGATCTCAGAATTACAAACAAAAGGAATAATGATGAAATTCTGAAACCTGTCTTTGTCAAAAACCGGATTTTTGTCTTGATAGTTCTTTATAAATGTGAAATTGAACTACAGGGCTAAACTGCCACCCGTTTTGATTGTTAACAAAAAATGTAATAAAAGGAAATTCATGTTGACATCAAAATATACTGTCGTGCAAAAGAAACGATATCAAGATTTGGAGAGACGACTGAAAACATTCACACATACGTTATATATTCAGGAGGTATCACTTCAAGATTATGAAGTTTTATCAACGACATGATGTCAATCAAATTACACTAATTGAATCATAGCATCCTTTTGATCAACTAGGACATAAAGGCGCAAAGGAAAACAATTGAAATCATTTAGTATCGTTTCTTTTGCACGTCAGTATAGTTTTAAGAGATTGACCATGCATAGATGATTGTTCAGGTGGTATCAATAGATTGGTAAAGCGAACATTTTCAGTTTGTTTATTTCGTTCTAATTTTTTCAAATTTATTCGTTGCAGCAATTTTTAACTGTGCATTTTATTTGCTCGCCAGTATATTTTCTAAATCCTTTTAGTTAACCGCCCCCCCCCCCCCATTTAGCCACCTTGTACGGCACGCATCAGGTTAGTGGGGCCCGTCTGTTAAGCCCCGTTTTCTTATTTTCTTCAAGGACTAAACGAGCATGGGGAAAATGTGTCTGTTATCACCAATGTCCGGGTTAATTGTTTTGACGTAAGTTTCTACTGGACTATAAACCTGTCGGAGTGAACCACCCACCAGACTCTGCTGAAAGACTTGGCAAGTCTGCACACAATGGTGAGTCTATGAATGCTGATTACAAGCTGGGAACGCATGAGGCTCTTTCCGTTCCTTCATTACATCTGTTAACATATTTACACAGAACTGGAAATTAAATTTCAGAGGTTGAAGTCAGTCCATACATACGCGTACATTTATTATAGCTCCCGAATTTAAAAACAGTTCTCAACGCCAAAACAGTTACTTCATATATATTAGTTTGCACTGGGTCAACCAACCTCAGTATTTTGTAGTGGAGAGGCTAATCTATTCAACCCTGACTCAGATTAAGATTTATCATGAGATTTGTAGCATCAGTATCGGCGACTTGTCGTCTCCATGATTATCAATATGAGTGTACTAGAACAGATAATTGATTACGTATTAGTTTATCTAACAATGACTTCCTTCTTTATAGATATGATTACCTGAACAAAGGTATTATCATTATTACTTTTAGCAAGGACCTACAATATAACTATACAACACAATACACAATACAATACCATACAATAACTTACGTGCAAACGAAATTATACTAACTCATTAATATTTGTGATAAAATGCTGAATAATGATGATTAAATGGGAGTTTTTGCCTGCATAGTGTGTGTACACACAAAGTAAAATTTATGTATTCTTATTAACTGTTCAGTTTTGGCAAACTTAGTTCTCTTATTTTTTAAAAGAAAACAATTCAGGGTTGATATATCATTACTTTTGCACGGCAGTTTATGTTATAGTGCACATTGCAGAGTTTTCATTTCGGAACATAGATGTACAATGTACATAGAACTGACAATGTATTTTTTTTTAATCAAGAAAGGATGCATTTTAAAATGCCCAGCCCAAATTGTATTCATGGTATGTCAAATATTGAAAATAAATGAGATAAGACTTAAGCAAGCGCATTCATCCAGTGTGGTGTTGATAACGAACACGCTGGCACGTTCCTCGCTGCGGCTTTAATAACATGCAGAAGTATTATCATCGATTTTTACCAGCATACCTTAATCGAGAACACGAAGAAACTCGGCATGTCGCTGCTTTATCCATAAATGGAAGTTTTTCCAAGATGATCAATTCAAAATCGGTCGTTAATATAATGCTTTCTTTTTCACTATGTTTTTCTTTCATAATTTTATATTTCTTTGATATAGTAAGAATCACATTTGATCTATGCGGGCTTTGTGTTCAGGCAACGAGCATATAAGCCTATATACTAGTATACTTACTTCTGAGTGCAAGTTATAAAGCATTATCAATACATGTACTTGTTAGACGGCAAGACTCGGTTGTCAATCATCGACTACGATACGAGAATAACGGTCATCTAGCCAATCGAAATCCAGCTGACGTCACAGGTCCGCCTCTCTGCGGTACACTGGGCTTTGTGGAAGGCTGTTGTTATTTATAGAATCGGTATGTTTCAATGGAAGCCCACTCGGGGTACTATAACGGGGTATGTTTTGTGTACATAGATGACTTGAAGGTGTAAACATATGTACCACACAACGACTGTGCAAGAAAACCTGTGTGCAGGCTTGTGTTCGGTGCCGAAACGGAAGTTCGCTAATTATGCAGACGCCGAGAAACGCCAATGTGTCGGTGGTTCATTTGTGTGTCGAGAATCCAGTCCTAGATTGAGTGACAGCCGTGTTTCGAAATGAACCCTAGATATTTCGGATTTTGGATTATATATGGTGTACTGATCGACTTAAGTGAATTCAAGTACCACTGAGGTAGGTTTTGTGTGAGCACGGCCTCTGCATATATATATCTGTGCATTGTACTATAGGCCTATATATTGGCAATGATCATATATTTGGTTTAGCCTTTCGGGTTATTTTTAAAAACAGGCTCGAGATGCAATAAGTGTAATTGTTTGAATTTAATTTTATGATATATTGGTGAGTTTTGGATGGTGTGGGTGAGTGTTATTAGATTCGTCTACTGCGAACAAATGCAGTGCGATGGCTGCTTAGTAATGCCTTTATCGATCTGTTTCATGAATGGCTGTCTTCCTTTCAGCTACGACCTGTGAAGATTCAGGCCCGGCGAGAGACAAGGGTATGAAGCCCGCATCCCGAGGCGGTTCTACTGCAGACGTGCCCGACCCCGTGCCGAACCCCCGACCCTCGGGACTGTGACGAGGTGTTGGGTCTGTAAGTGAGATTCTGTGCAAGCGTTGATATTTTGACCCGCCACAGGTCAACGAGAACATCGATGCTTCATGTACTGAGCTACGGAATTATCAATGTGTGGATGATTTATGTTTTTTGACAAATGATCGTGACGAGTTGTGTTCAATTTAAACACGTGGAGTAGTATTTGGAGAAGTGTTGATAGCAACATGGTTTGTTTTGTCTCGGCTGTGTTGTGTGTCGTCTGCTAGAAGTAAAACACGAGGAAGGTTGTCGTCTGCTTTCAGCCATTGTATTAACATGACGGAGAGTCTTTTGCAAGGGAGGCGGTTTTTTTGCCGTGAGTGGGCTTTTTCGAAAGTGAACCACTGCCTCGAACACAGACCGTCTTCAAAAACATGTGGGGCATTAGTTATGGGAGGCCCCGGATGTGGGAAAACGGCACTCTGTTGTGAATTAGTATGGCCGACGGTACATCAAGGGAAGCAGACGACACTAAACAAACGGATGCTTGCTTACTACTTTTGTCAAGCACACGACATAGAGACTCTGTCTTTGGTCAATTTCATTCGCTGTCTCGTCGACCAGTTGTCAAAATCCGATTTAATTAAAGGATATCGAGAACGGATTCAAGATCCTTCGATACAAAATTTGTTGACCCCTGCAGAGTGTGAGAAAGATCCGGATGAGACTTTCAAACAGGCTGTATTGCAACCACTCAGTGCTATTGAACCTCCAACTCACACATTGTTCCTAATTGTCGACTCCATAGACGAGTCCTATTTACAAACAATAAATGATAGGGTGAACTGTAGCCGAACAATTGCTGAACTTGTCGCGAATCACCATCCTGCATTCCCAGACTGGCTCCTCCTTGTGTGCTCCTCACGTAAGCAGAGCAAATCGGTGACCCGCATGTTCACAGGTTTCCGAAAAATTAGCTTGGATGATCTGCGGAAGTCGCATATTGTCAGAGATGTCCAACAATACATATTGTGTCGGCTTGATCAAGAGGAAGCTCTCAGGCAGCATCTGAGTAGAGAGACTGCTGAAATGTTAAACCAGCTGCACATTAAGAGTAATGGGTGCTTCCTGTATTTAGAGAAAGTGTTGGATGGGGTTGCAGAAAATTTTATAATGTTACGTGAAATACGAGAGATCCCGGGAACACTAAACGGGCTGTATTTATGGCTTTGTCAGCGGCTGTTTGTTCGGAAGCAATTTGCTAAAATACAACCAATTTTAAACGTCATCCTGGCGTCCCGTCGACCTATGACAGAGGATGAACTATTTTTGTGTATTTCTTCCTGCTCTGGAAGCTTGAGTAGAGAGGAGTTCGAGCGGCGTCTCCGTCTTATGGCCAAGATTCTTATAGATGGGAAAGATTGTACCAAAATATTGTTTCATCACAGTTTCGCCGAGTGGCTACTTGACGTGAAACATTGTACCCAGAAATATCTCTGCAATGCGAGCGAAGGCCATGGGATGTTGGCAATGCATGCCACCAGAATAGCTCCGACTCTCTCATCAGCGGAAGTTCAAGATTTTGCTCTACATCTGGTGAGGACAAACTTTCAGGCACCTATCCAACATTACCACGTAGTGCAGTGGTTGCTTTTGTCCGGAGCGAACGTGGAAACTTGTCTGTCTGTGGGACTTCCGAAAGATCAGAAAGTTCTGAAACTTTTATTAGACTCTGGGGCGAGAATGCCGTCTAATGAAGTAGGCCCAGTCAGTGTTCCTGAACAGTCGGAGAAAAATGAATGTGAATCGGCGAAGGGGCTGGGAGATATTGATATTCCTTTAGACCAAGTAGATGCTAATGGACGGACGCTACTCCACACCGCTGCCTACCAAGGTAGCCTCCAGATGGTTAATTTGCTTCTGACCAAAGACGCCAACGTTGAAGTGATTGATAAAACAGGACAGACCCCGCTCAATCTTGCAGCCAGGCAGGGATACGCCGAAGTAGTCGATGTTTTACTCAAGGCCAACGGCGAGGTCGATCACGCCGACAATGACGGCTGGACGGCGTTGAGGTCAGCGGCGTGGGGAGGTCACACTGGAGTTGTTGGCCTTTTGCTAAAAAAGGGAGCAAAGGTTGACCATGCTGACAGTGACCAGAGGACAGCTTTGAGGGCAGCGGCTTGGGGTGGACACGAGGACATTGTCCTAAAGCTTCTAGAACACGGAGCAGACGTGAATAAGGCAGATAACGAAGGGAGAACCGCTCTTATAGCTGCTGCGTATATGGGACATGTGGAGATTGTACAACACTTATTGGATTATGATGCGAATATAAACCATGAGGACTGTGACGGGCGGACGGCGTTGTCAGTCGCAGCATTGTGCATTCCCGCCAGTGAAGGACACGAGAAGGTGGTCAGTCTTCTGCTGGAGAGAGGAGCAGAGGTTGACCACCAGGACCATGACGGTATGACACCGTTGGTCGTCGCTGCCTATGAAGGTCACAGTGACGTTTGTGAGCTCCTTTTGGAGTGGGAAGCCGACGTTGACCACAGCGACCACAACAATCGTACAGCATTATGGGCAGCAGCGTCGATGGGTCATGCCAAGGTGGTAGGTCAGCTGTTGTTTTGGGGCGCTGCCGTTGACCACATTGACGGCGAAGGACGTACCGTCTTGTGTGTTGCCGCGGCTCAAGGGAGTGTAGCCGTTGTCCAGCAACTACTGGACAGGGGTTTGGACGAAATGCACCGAGACAACTCTGGTTGGACACCGTTACACATGGCAGCCTACGAAGGTCACAACGAGGTAAGATTGATTATTTTCTTTTGTCTATAATAATTATGATATAGCTCAAGTATAGCCCATAAAATACCCTGAACAAATAACATTTGTATGCGCAAACCGTCAACCTAATACCTTTGAAAGGTCAGTTTAATGATTGACATGATTATGTTATTTTAAGATAAGACCCCTTATGATATTTGATAAAATAAAATAACATTTCACCAACAATCCTTTGACGATGATAATGATGATAGAGGTCATTTCAACATGGCTAGTTTCTCACCAGCGCAATTTTGAACAAGATCTTTGGATTTATGCAGGATGCGTTTTTACCGAATACAATTTTGAGGTGTGTCTTATTGTGGCGAATGCATTAAGAAGAATCCACTTATTGATGTGCTGGCTAGATTCTTTTGTTTCATTTTCAAAGTGTTTACTTAATCGAAAGTCACGTGGACGCGAAAGTGTACCAAACTGTGTGTAGAACACGACAGACAATATGTAAATTTGTGGAATGTCTTGAGTCGAACGTGAAGTTGATACACACTAGTCTTGACGCAATAAGTACACTCGTCCGGTCTGTCGTATCGTGGTTCCACGGCGCCTAGCTTTCTGCTTGTTCAAATATCAAAACAATCAAAACTATTAAGGGATTCTTTAATTTGTATTCTTTATTAGAGATGACGTTATATTGCAGGCAGTTCCTCGTGGGCCGACGACATTTTATTTTCGGGGTGACGTTTCAGTGTACATAGCTCCTCCATAGTGGCGGAAATTCTTAGTTTCTAACATTTTATTTACATATTTTTTAAGGAATCATCTACAAATAAAATTTCTTGTCAGAGACTGCCGTCCTGTGGTGTGATCTAGACTTGCCAACTTGCATTGCACAGGAAGCTGAACGTATCGTAAATATGTTATACATATTGTAGTTCATATGAAATTGACTAGTTGAATACATGATAAATGCTGAAATTTAAAACAAAAGAAATGACAGAATAAAAAAAATAATAATGATAAGTATAATTGTCGATATGTTGGTGTATAGCCGATCGATCAATTATTATAAATATTTATTACATAGTTTAGTTTACATCGCTCTGATTTGTGAAGAAAATTCTTCATGGCAACGGGGTTTTCCCGTCTGTAGTACAGTTATCAAATTAGCCTATAAATTGCAAAGCCGTCACGTGATATGTCTGGTTTTATTATAACGTGGCGTAACGAAACATGTGTGGGGTGTTTGTTAACCATTTGCCGTTCGATTCGAAATAATGTGTTGCTACAACGGCACGTTATCCGCTTTCATATACGGCTACAACAATTACACAATTTGTCAAGATGTCATTTCAGTAACAACCTGTCGTTCGTGAATTACATTTTCACGTGTGACGTGCAGTTCGAACGAGATCCAGTTACGGGAATATTTGCGACTGCCGTGTGTATTCCTATAGCAACACTCAGATGTAAAATATTAACACGCACTATCGACAAGTTGGCGAGAAACGTCTACTGCCTTGAATAATTGAACAGCACTTGCCGAGAAAATATTTCCGTTCCTCCTGTGACACATGTATGCCAGCTAAAAACTCGCGATCATACATTTTATAACGCGTCACCTATATTATGTAGGTTAAAATAGGTCAACGTGCCAGTTCTCACACGCATTGATAACGACTGTTTACATTTACTAGAAATGAATTTTCTTATGTAATATTACCATGATATTTAACATCATACTTATCTGTGTCAGTTTATTATCATAGATGCTGTTTCAGATTTTGGACATGTTTTCAATTTTCACAGGTCGTAATCTGTCGGAATATCTTTCTGACGTTACCGTGTAGGAATTTTTAGGAATAAACGATTCCCGGCACGTGCAAAGTGTTTGACCTGGGCAAAGGGCTATTGACGCGGATGATTAGCAAATGACATAGCATTTTATTCTTAGTTTGGCTGATTAATTTACCCGTTTTTGTATTCACGGCATATATTTACAGTCGGTTAATTTAGGCCGGACCTAAACGTTAAAAAGAATAGATTAAGATTCGTGCAATATTTTGGTACCTTATCGTATGAAAGGTTACTTTGAAATAACAGTGTTTGTAATAGGTATAATTAACAAAGCATATCAAATTTGAAGGCCTTGTCATTGAATTAAATCTGTTCGTGTAGTCTCATTTCATTGATACTGGTTTGCCATGTTATGCAATCTCATCACATGTCGTGTTGAATAATTATCGACATTAACAGCCGTATATCATTACACTTTGCAATTTACATCCTGTCAAGTTGTCAATTTCTCGCGGGGTCTGTGAACCCAGAAACGTGCTCACATCAGCCTGAAGCCAGGAACTGGGGCACCTTGTCTAGTTCCAACAACACATAAAACATGTCCGCGCATAGTTGGTATACGTGTTTCATGCTTGACCTAGTTTACCAACATTCTTAAACAAAAGGAACCAAATTTTAAACCTGTAATTTTCTGCTTTGGTAATTAAGACAATTGACGATCACCAAAGTTGCCAAAATTAATGGTAATAAATGTTGTATCATTTGGTTGATGTTTACATTTTAACACATAGTAGAACAGTGGTGTTAAATGACACAGAGTTGTTAAATGACATATAACCTAGTATAGTCCATGGTACTAACCTCTCAGATAAGTTACATCTATCGTTTTTAGCTTTTGTTAAAAATTAAATATTGTGATTAATTCTTTATTTTTGCTTACATTTTAGGATATTGTTGTAACATATCTTACAATCCCTTGTCTAGCCTAACATTTAGTCTATGAAATATAGTTCTTCTTTATAAATAAAAAACATGATATGTCACTAATGAAAATTAAATATACTGCACAGCCCTCTTTCTCTGCTGTGGAATAGAAGCTAGCTAGACTTGATTTGTAGACTGGCAAAAGGCTTTTAAAATAAATTTATTAATTAATGAAAAAATAAATCCACAGTCATGGGGCAGGACTATCCCTTGTGCAAAGTAAAACATTTTACTTGAGCTCAACTGCAGTCATGTACTTATTTATTAAGTCACATTTAGCATCAAAAGTTGACAGTGTAGGCTACAGATGTTATTTCTGATATATTATGTTAGTACATTTTTCGGAAGTGTTAGTACATTTTTCGGAAGTGCCAGCTAATTATATGCCAGGTATTTCTCACCTCGTTTCTAAGTACCAGTCTTGATACTGGAGGTTAATGGCATTCTGTAATCTTATCACCTGAGGTGAACAGGTGTGCAAATCACAGGTAAAGCTGTTTATTGTTCACACCTATACAATGACATCACTCATCCATGTATTGTGTTGGGGTCTTTTTGTATTGAGTCTAATTATGTACTTGAATAAACTAAATGATAAAGTGGATAACATGTGAAAATCCATGCTGTTGCATTTATGCCTGACAAATATGGCTGAAAATTTGTAATAAAGTCTTGTCAAAGTTTTCAACATCAAGACACCTTTTTGGTGAGTTCAATCAATTATTTATGGAGAATGGGTGGTGGAAATTAGATGTCTCAGCAAAAACCAGTCGGCAGATGAATAAAATGGAAAAATATTTCATTTTTCAAATAAAGCCAAATTGTAAGTAGGAAAAATTGAAAAATAGATTTTAAGAGTTAAGTATGATTGAAATTAATTCAATTTCTGTTTTCTTTTCTTCATTTTTCCGTTAATGATTTGGCATCTCCTGATTATTGTTTTGATTGTATTGACTCGAGGATAAACAGTTCCAGTGACTAATTGTGAAATGGAGCTACAAATTGGTATTATTGATCCTGTTGTCAGTCTATTCATGTAGAAATGTACTGTCGAGGCTTATATTTGCAGGAGGGTCCTCCTGTTGACTAACAGATATCTTTCAGAGTGACTCACCCCGAAGGCCGACACATACCCATTATCGATTAAACTTCCACTGTATTGATATACCCACAGACAGGAAGTAAGTGGCAGCCTCAATGCTTTTCCTGTCATTTGCATTTATATAGCAGTATAAAATCTTGTGTGCATATGATGGGGGAATTATGCTTGTCCTTAGGAAATTTGAATTGATTTTTGACCGGTGCCTTAGCATTTTCCTCAGAAATATCAAGCTGTGTTTGCATTTTACTTTAGATAATGATGTTAATGTGATGGGGTTCATATTATGTATTCTCATGGTATTTATCATAGGACAAATCCTTCTGTGAAAGTCAAAGGTTCCTATTGACTATCAGTTTGTCTGAAAATCTGTATAATTTATGCGAAATGTATTGATTTGTTTCATAGTTTGGTATGGTAAGCTGCTTCTATTTCTATTCACGGCTAAATAAGTTTATTTCTATTTTGTATGCACAAATATTAAGGTTTACTGATATCAGAGTACAAAGATTAAGAAAAACACTATTGAAATAGGACCATATATTCCACTTATCCTGTGAGACTAGGCACATATTCTAAATATAAAATATATTCTCTGAAGTAAAATCAGTATTTCTTATAGTTCTAAAATCACAATAATATATTTGTATTAAAATAAATAACTCTCCAGAGAATCTGCTCACTTCTGAAGAGCAGTTATCTAGACTAGGAAAACAGTCTAGACTGTGTGCACCCCATGGGGCTTCCGGGGAGTGATGTGGTGTCACTTAGATAGAATAGGGCCTCAGTAACCCAATGCTTGTCGTACAAGGCG
>JAUELE010123622.1:0-14361 GCA_031471655.1 Diodora aspera
TAATAGTATAGTAGTACAGGTTGTAGAAATAGTACTGACAGTTGCAGTTGTATTTAAGCAGTATTTGTAATCTAGCAGTAACAGCAGTAGTAGTATAGTAGTACAGGTTGTAGAAATAGTACTGACAGTTGCAGTTGTATTCAAGCAGTATTTGTAATCTAGTAACAGCAGCAGCAGCAACAGCAAGAGTAGTAGTAGTAGAGTTGTGTTGAGATGACAGTGTACGTTGCAGGGACAATAGTTTAGCTATAACGCAACGTGATGTGCAAGGGGCACATCAAGGAAACAGACAGCTTATAAACGAGATTGTTATAAATGAAAGTGAATGCGAAAAAAACCGTTTTAGTCGAATCGCACGACAAGCATTGGATTACTTGGACACTACTCTTTCTACGGGGTCAGTAGAAGTAGTAGAGCTGACAGCAAAAACAAACTAAAAACTTCGAAAAAAACATAAAAAACAACAGAGAATGCAGTAGAAATAACACAATTGTGATAATTTTACCAGTTCTGTTTTAATACCAATACACACGTTTTAAACTCAACCAATTATTACATTCGGTAGCGTTTCCCCTTGATGTAAGAAACCTGACAAGTTGACATCAGTGAGGCGATATCCCCCGCCTAGCCTGGCCATGATGCTGTCAATTTCGTCATAGTAATAAACTAGAGGGGTTCCCCCGCCTGGTCCCCCGGATGTAAAAACAAATAACAAAACCAGTTCGTTGTTGATGACAAAGAATGTAGGATCACCGCTGTCTCCGACAATCTTTGGCTCATAGAACTGATGACGTAGACTAAATTTGGACGGTTCTTTGAGGATGGCTGAGGTGCCGGAAAGGAAACTAAAGTCATCTATGAGTGCCTTTTCTTCGAAGTCAGTGCTGAAGGTGGGCAACAATTGCCCGTGACGTGTTCGGATTGTGGTCAAGTTCCGCGGTAGCACGCGAGCAAAGCCGATCGTCGACGGAACGTCCTTGTCCAACAGTCCCACCACAATATCTCGTCCCCAAAACGAGTGAGCTCTTGGATCTACAACTCTGAAAATAATAATGTAAAACGCAAATTAGTAACTAATAATTATTGTTTTTTTCTTAAAGTTATGCTTTTCTTTCCGAATAAATGACAGTTTTAGTCACCAGACTTTAGTGGAGATATCCAGAGTCGTAGCTAAACTGTACAATCAGAAGAGGCAGTGACCCAAGGAACATACATTTACTTCAATATAGATAAAAAAAAACCCAGCTCATGTTCCCTATTACTGTTTATATTGAACTGGCAGCTAGCTTCTCTGTCTGGCATCGTTAGTTTATGACAGCGTAAGGAGATCAGACGAAGTTTAGGATGTGGTTACGACTAACATTCCCACCTTTGTGCAGCAGGGGTGAGCCATCGGGGCCAGTGGGTGTGGGTGTATGTTGGGAGGGGGGGAGGGGGCTACAGTCATCTCCCCTAAAATATAGCAGTTCATTGGATATTTCATTGTGTTATTTGAAAATGTGTGTATTTGTCGGGGATTTCACACCCCTTATCAGGGACCTCACCCTCTTCCCCTTCGAGGAAGTCCTGGCGTGACCCGTCTTAATGTTCTTAATGTTAGATTTCATAAACAGGGTCCAACACACACACACTAGGAATCTATTTATGAACACTGTACCGAATGCAATTTAAAAAAGGTAATTTATCAAAACATCGAGAGTACACCAATACGCCAGATCTAAAACACACACAAAATAACACATAGAACTAAACAGTGTCACTTGACTTCTGTGCAAGGCTCTTATTGTGGAAAACATCTTTTCCGTTTTAAAGGACGTTTTGTGAACTTACTGAAAGGTCGTTGTAGTTTGGTTTCCAAGAAACTGAACAACGATCATCACTATTCTTTAATCTATTTTAAGCAAGGCCAAAAAGACTGTGAGGCTCATGACTTACACGTCAGTTTTCCCACCTCTCACCTGTGTAGCTAAGTGCTTTCGGAAGAGGATGGATGTGGCCAATTTAAAATGTTATGAAACGTTGAGAAGGAGTCGCTTTTTTATTTTCTTATTTTGAGACATCAAATGAAAGTGTCACCTGAACTCAAATACTAGTAGACGATTCCATCGACATTGGTCTGTAACAGGAGAACCCGGATGGGGGTAAGGGTGGGGGTGTTGGGTTATTTATGGCAAACCTTTATTTATGATACTGACTGTCAACAAGCGGACTTTCTTTGTCTGCCTTTCTCAATAAGATTGTGCACTCAATGAGTCGCTCCCAAGGGTGGCGCAGGGAATTCCCCGATGTGGGGACTGAAATCCTAAACAAGGGGACTGATATCCCCAACAAATACACAACTTTGACAAAAATACGATAAATACACCAATTTTCACCGAAATTTTCCCCGACAAATTGCTATATTTTTCCCCGACGGGCGGACTAAGGCTCTAGCCCCCCTGCCCTCCACCTGGCACCATCCCTGGCCGCTCCCTGAATCTTAGCCACACTACAAGAAGTTGGAAGCCAGAGAATGGCATCTACAGCCATCCAGGAGGACGTTCCCACCCCCTCGGGGATTATCTCTTCTTACATTACTGGTTTCACCCCTCCAAGGTCTGTTGTGTGCAGAAACCGGGTGGGTATTGGTCAACCTGTGCCATTGGAGTTTGAAAAGCAATAACTTACTGCGTCGCTACGATGCGTCGATCAATTACAAAGTTATCTATGTCCACAAAACGTAGAGTAGTGTTCACAGGGATGTTGTAATGACGTGCCCATACTGCGTGTCTTGGGGAGATCAGTGTTCCAGCTTTTCTGATTCCGTGTTGCCTGTTCCAGGGAGACATGCACGTGAGGTCAAGACCATAGGCCCAACAGTCCGTATTCCTGACATAGACCTTGTTCTTGTGGTCCTGTTTCGAGAATATCAACTTTGCTTTCGCGGCTGGAATTTGCTTGTGGTACACATTCAGGAGACGATCGTCGATGCCGTGGGCAATGTTGTTGAACAAAGCTTTCTCGAAGGGTGTTAGGGGAGGTTGTGTGGTTGGAGGGTGAGTGGGTGGATGGTACTGCGTGCAGTTGGAGCCAGTTCCTTGGATGCTGATGGTATTGTTGTGCTGACAAGATGCTGTCCAAATTGCACATCTGAAACCCAGCAAAAATGACTTAAATGTACCCATTGTAGCATTGCAATGGTTACGAAAGGATGTTATGTATGCATTTATGTAACATTTAACTTCAACTTGCTGAGCAGTGTCATGTGATCTTTGGAATGCGTGATCATCGAGTCGAACTGAAACACGAGCAACACGTGAATGAGTTCTGGGAACAGACATGACATCAACATAAACAAACAACAACAAATAATTTTTCATTCCCCGTAATACTTGATTAAATGTGTAAACTGCTGGATGCTAAATGTTTTCTGTCTAGCATAGAATTTAGTTTTAGCCAGGCTATCATGACATTAAAGTTGCTCGTTTCTGATTCAAAATTCAACGTCTAATCTACGATAGGCCACAGTTGTGCAATAATATGAAGAGATCGCTGGTGACCTGTGGAATGTCATATTTCTAAACAAACCTGGCGTCCCTGCAAAATGAATTCATAATTTTGTAACAACTAAAAGACATTAATTTGGCTCTACATGTAGGACAATGAAATCAATTGTCGAGATCAAGTTCATCACTGAAAAGCAGTTAATGAAAAGCATATATTTCTAAGATCTGAATCGCGTCCCCTGGGGTCTCTATCAATCAATTGTGCTTCTGCAGGAGAGAATGAGTTATTGACTACAGACGCTGTTGAATAACTCACAGACTTGGGTATTTCTTCCCATTGCTTCCACAGTAGATGGTATGTTCATTCACGTGATTCTGACACGCTTTTTGGGCAAAATACTCACAACCGCCACCGGTGCACAAATCTGGAATGAAAATACCTTTTCACAGGATCTGAACATTATCCAATGAAATCGTCAGCAGTCAGTAAATGCTGAAGTTATGGAAATAACTTTTCAATAAACTGCTGCTAGTTTGATGACTGAAACTATTTAAAGTTGGATACGAGCTTGAATAGGTCTGGTGCTATCTGTGGAAACTAATAACATAAGCGGTAAATCATACATTATAAAAGTGTATGCCCCACTAAACAACGCCGTATTCCCTTTGTCCCAACAGATGCAGACGAATTTATTTTATACTTTCAAATAGCCAGCTTCATTCCGAACCTTTCTCCGAGGGTTTATCAAAGGATATTCCGCCGGTTTCCGACTGCTTTCTGAATATGAGCCGAATGCATCTACATGTATTTGCATATCAGTATTAGATTCTTGGAACATTTAGGATTGACATTGTGTGTGAGTAAAATGGTCAATCATTGCAGTAAAGTTACTAGGGCTGGTGTCACCAGGTGCTGTAAATCATGGTGTCACGCCCATCCTGCCCCTCGACAACCTTGAAAACCATTTACACCCTTAAATCCTCTAAAATGACACAAATGTAGAGACTGTAATGTTGGTGAGTTGCTTGATTGGCATGTTTAGAAGTTGGTAGCATAGAATGACAACAAGACATTTATGGATGACAACTTCTTGATTTTTCTTGGGCGACGTTTCATTGCGTGTTCTCACACCTTTATCAGGCTTAATGAGCTTTCTACAGGAGTGAGTGAGTGGAATTGATTTTTACATTGCAGGGGGCAATATTTCAGCCATAGCGCAATGTGATGTGCAAGAGGCACATCTGGAAAAGGGACAACACAGGATCGATGGTAAGAAAGAGAAAGCAAAAGATCTCCATTTTAGTCGCCTTGTACGACAAGCATTGGGGTACTGAGGCCCTATTCTATCTAAGTGACACCACATCACTCCCCGGAAGCACAGTGGGGTCATTATCAAAGACTGAAGGAGACTGCAGGTATAGCAATGTACTGCAGTTTTCAAAAAAATCTTCTTAGAAATTCAATTAGGACAAATAATGTTGCTTACCTCCACTAATAATGTTGCTTATCTCCACAAATAATGTTGCTTACCTCCACAAATAATATTGCTTACCCCCACAAATAATGTTGCTTACCTCCACAAATAATGTTGCTTACCTCCACAAATAATCTCACTTACTTCCACAAATAATGTTGCTTACCTCCACAAATAATATTGCTTACCTCCACAAATAATGTTGCTTACCTCATCCATGGTTTCAGCCGTGAAAGATACTGTTCCTAAATGCAGCCGTTTGAAAATCTGGAAGTTGAAACATACAATTTACTAAATAACACAACCAAATAAGTAGAAATGTTCAGCATGTTCTTTACTCTCAAAAGGCTCGCACCCTAACATGTATTTTTCAGTAACAAATGAAGTAATACTAATATTGGAGTATATTTCCTATTTTATACTTAGCCTGTATTACACTGATGAACTACAATGATGCATGTTCCTAACTAAGGCTGAGGATATAATAGAACTGAAACAAGGTTATAAATACCTAGTTACAAATGAAGAAAAGTACAAAGAACAGACTTCAAGACAGTGCTCAAAGACAACATATCTGCCACAAATGGCATGAAATAAAGGGGAAATATCAAGGGGAGAGTATTGTTTCGTGGCTTCCTTGTCTGTTTGCGAGGGTTGTTTTAAGTCTTAGAACAGCCAGTTCTTCTGCAGATGTTTGGGAAAGCATGGAATGTGCATCATTGTAATTGACACTGAGAGGAAATACAGGTATTTGACAGACTGTTAGTGAGGATGTGATGACTGCTTAGTTTTGACTGTGAGGAAAGAATTATACATTCCAAGAGCAAGATTTCAGCCATAATGCCACGTGATGTGCAAGGTGCACACCAGGTGAAAAGGTAGTTCATAAAAGGGATTAATAGGAAGAGTGGGTCAGTGATTTGGGTTTTACGCAGTTTTCGGCAATCTTCCAGCCACATCACTACGGTCTCACCAACATCACGTCGATGTGGGGGCTCCTGTCTGTTCGCGCTGAAAGAGAGGTGCCCGGGCGGGACTCAAATCACAACTGCCAAGACTGGCAGATTGCTGGGCCGACACCCGACCACTGTGCCATCCCTCGCCCCTTCAATAGGAAGAACAGGTGAAAGCAAAGATCCCTCTTTTAGTCACCTTGTATGACAAGCATTGGGTTATTGGGGCTATATTCTTCTTAAGTGACATCATGTCACTCCTCGAAGGCCCCATGGGCTTGCTCCGAAAGATGATAGTGACAAATGTCTCTGACCAAAACGTTAAAATGACGTTTTATGTTGCAAGGGCAATATTTCAGCCATAACGCAACGCGATGTGCAAGGTGCACACCAAGTGAAAAGGGATCGATAGAAAGGAAAGTGAAAGCAAAAGATCCCCATTTTAGTCGCCTTGTACGACAAGTATTGGGTTACTGAGACCCTATTTTATCTAAGTGACACACGTCACTCCCCGGAAGCCTCATGGGTTGTTAATAATGGATGCATTCGAAGCATATTTGTTAGTGATGAAACTTAAGACCATTCTTACACAAATCTTTTGTTGATCACATGCAGCATTATCAACTATAATCATGGTGAACGTCACAAAATGACTCAAAAATCATGAATGTGTATCGTCTTTAAACGACATCCTTATGCAGCACAAGAGTCATGCAATTTCTTTGTCACAATTTGCTTCAGGCTGCTGTTCATTGTGATGGTTAATTCACTTCATCACCAAGCGTCAGCTACGACATCTAACCCTGTAGACAGAAGAGAGCAACGGTTATTGGGATGGTTAAATGTGGGAACTGCTGTACCAGAAGCTGCTCATACACTCCAAACAACCCCATTTGTCATCAGCAGATTGTGTCAGCCCTTTCACGAGACACCTGTATACGCTTATGCGTACCAACATATACTACTCAACTTTTGATAGGGATATTGTATCTTTTAATATTATCATATAGTTGTGGTATCAGTTACAAAGAAAAATCAAAAGCCATCTATGTGTATTACTAACGTGTACATCATGCTTAAACATGCATTAAACAGGGGTTGGGGGAAGGTTGATTATGGTAGGAAAATTTCTTTTGGTCATACTGATGAATTGCAATGAGATCATACTGTACTTGGATCCAACTGTCAAGACCAGTTAAAGTGAATGCTTGGACCATAATCGAATGTCAGTAACGTGGATGATATACCCATGCATTAACATGTTGACAACGGCGATCCAAGCCCATTATCAACCAACGAATCTCTTGTTGTGAAATGCGCTGCCACTCCTCTTCCAATGCCGCCTGAAGCTCGGCCAGCACCCGTGGTTGTAAAACTTGTGTTAAAACTGCAATAGGTATGACAATGGGATCAATGATCATTATCGAAATGAATAAACAAACAAAAAATATGGAATTAGACCGAACTTGCCACACCGAACTGGTCGCCACAAATTTGCTCAGAAAGCAGAAAACAGCGACCAATCACTAGGTTACTATAGAAAAGGATAAAGGATAAATAAAGTAACGTGTAGGTCCTATCTGTAGTATACAACTGTTCATTGCTGTCTAATGTCGATAGCAGAGGTATTTCAAGTAAACTAGCTGTGACCACACGTATCATTCGCCAAGGCTCGCATAACATTAATGTTTATTCCTAAAGCGAGATATCGACGATATGTAAACAAACGAGGCTAATAACCTCGTCATCATACAATGTCATTCTTATTTTTATCAAGAAAACTCCGATTTACAACTTCCCGTACTTTCCCCGACGGATATCGAAAAATATCTGTACTGGTTCCTGTAGGGCTGTAACGATTCACTCACACTTCGATTCGATTCGATTATCGATTCAAGATACTCGATTCGATTACTTTCGATTCGATTCACTAAGTAAAATAAAAACACATTTATCAATAATCATTAGTTTACTTTGGCAAACCATGAAAGAAAGCAACTTGTTAAACTCAAATATAAGAAAATGTTATATTAGAATTATTAGCCACAACAAAAGACGAGGTGATCTGATAGAGATGCTTCGTCAATTGTACATTTTCTTGGATTTTAAACACGAATCTGAATGATTTATGGTGAAATAGACTGTAAGTACGTATTTAATGAATCGAATCGAAATTAATGCATTAGAAATCAAAATCGAATCGTGTGTTTCTGATTCGATTTTCGATGAATCGAACCGAATCGTTTCAGCCCTACTGACCAGGTACTCAATTTCAGCTGGATGGACTGAGGCAATTTACGAGTAAAGCCACTTGCCCAATGTGAGACCACTAACATTGCCAGTGTTACAGTGCGAGGCAGGGGCAAACCCTTTGAAGGCCTTGAAACTATGCATGCCAGCCGATCACCCATCCAACTACTCTCTGACATTACTTAACTTCGCAAGCTCGTGACCACCGTGCGTTGCACAAGGCCAACTCACCTCACATATCGATTATTGATAAATCGATTTGATTGAGAACTGAAAATGGTCAACCTGAAAATGATAGGTCATACTGAACCCAAACAGAAGATGTTGTGATGCAAAACTTCAGATGTTTTCACAAGTCTGATCACCAGAGGTGTACTAACAATTACACTTCATCGATCGGCTAATATTTCAATTTTCTGTTGACTAAAGATCATGCCTATTGAACATGTCGTGTGAGTCGTTCTCACCAGACTCTTAAATTGTTCTTATTAGTCGAGTCAGTGGTGGATGATTTCCGTTATTATGAGCACATGCTTCAACACAATGGCCTATTTCCGTCTTTAAGAGGCCTATTGATGGGGAATTCTTGCCACGAAAATGTCAATAATTTTACTGCTTATTAATGTAGAAAGTAACAATAGTGTCTGCTTCGTTAGGCGCCATTGTGGAAGGTGATCAAAGTTGCTTATTGATTTCGCCGAGTGGCTGCTTGCTTATCAAGAGCTTTTTGTGATTTGAATCAAAGATAAGACTGCGCCAGTTAGCTGGGACAGACTGTTCAGTTGTTTGTGATAGAAATCTTTCAGAGTTTCTTGAAAATCAGCTTTGAAATATTAACCGACTGATGAAGAAACATGACTTCCAAGGAAATTTTCAAATTTTGGATTTTTTGTTTTTCTTGTTATTTATCGTGAACGAATTGTGTGGTGGTTCGTTGGTTTTAAAAATTTGAAATGTTTGATCGGAATTGCATGGTTTATTTTCCTCCTTTTTCAGCAATTAAATTGATGTGTTTGGATGTTATTGCTAGGAAATTTCTGGTGTACTTAGCCGCTTGCTCTCCTGCTCTTACCATTGTGCTATGGCTGAAATATTGCCCCCTGCAATGTAAAAATCCATTTAACTCACTCCTACTCTTACTGTTTAACTCTCTGGTGGTGCGGGATGGTGCTGTGGCTAGCACGTCGGCCCAGCAATCTGCTAGCCATGGTGACTGTGGTACGAGTCCCGCTCAAGCGCCTCGACACCGACGTGATGTTGGTGAGTCTGTGGTGATGTGGCTGAAAGATTGTAGAAAACCATGTAAAAACTCAAATCACTCATTCTCTCATTATCTCCCTTTTCATGGGACGTGGGACCCTAATCTCCCACACTTGACCATTATGGGTTTGAATCCCACCAGGGTGCCTCTCTTTCAGCCTAGAGATTGAACCCTGGCATTGACATGATGTAGGCAACACCATGGTGATATGGCTGAAAAATTGCTGAAAACATGGAAAATGCAAAAATCACTCACTCCCTCACAGTACTTACTTTTACTGTTGATTCATCATTCTTTGGCTAAAACAAATGCCCACTGTGACGTTAAACAATGTTTCACTCAACACTCACTCACTATCAACATTCTGTTTATTGCTCGTCCCGCTATCATTCTGGATAGGCTAGTTAAGCTTGAATCCCACTGGGTACCCTCTTTCAGCCTGCTTGCGCTTCTTCCCTTGCTTATTAACTCTCTTGTGTGGGACGTAGGACAGTGCAGTGATAAATGTGTAGGCCAAGTAGTCTCCCAGACTTGACCGTTATTGGTCCGAGTTCCACTGGGTACCCTCTTTCAGCCTGCTGCACTTCTTCCCTTACTCATTAACTCCCTTTTCAGGGGACGTAAGATAGTGCAGTGATAAGTGTGTAGGCCCAGTAGTCTCCCAGACTTGACCGTTATGGGTTCGAATCCCACCGGGTACCCTCTTTCAGCGCAGAGATTGAACTCTGACACTGCCATGATGTGTCTGAGTGCTTGGGTTACACCAGGGTAATAATGGGAAGCACTCTGAGCAATCTTTTATACAAAGCCTGGGTCTAGCGCTATACAAGATGCCACACATTATTATGATGTATATGATGCGGCTGAAAAGATTGTCCAGTAATCTTCCAGACTTGACCATTATGGATTTGTATTCCACCCGGGTACCTCTCTTTCAGCTCCGATATTGAAGCCTGACATTGCCATAATGTATTTGACTCTGTGGTGATGCGGGATGCCGACCGACCGTGGTGATGTGGCTAAAAGATTGCCAAAAACCATGTAAAACCTCACATCATTAATTCTGTAGTGATGCAGCTGATAAGATTGCCAAGCACTACACTGAATACGCAATCACTCGCTCATTCCTTCATTCCTTCTCTCACTCAGTGCCAATTATTTCCACCCCCATCTGTCAGCCTTTGAGCTCACACCCAGAAGAACAGACAGCTACAGGGCAATGGCTGGTGATGACAATGACTGTTATTGTAGAAGACAATCACGTCTGGTAATCCCAATTGTTCCTGTAGGACGAGGAGGAGCAGGTCCTGAACACTCATGTTCCCCGTGGACTCTTACATGCTCCACAGACAATAATCATGCTGCTGTTGTCGGCCAGTGACAATGGGTGTTATTAAAAGAGCAAGTAACATTACCCGTATCATCTCATGTTGAAATCTCAGAGTTTGGGGCATAGACAGCGCGTGTATCTGAGCTCGGGGCGTTGTCCTAATAACATCATCTGATCGCAGATATTGATGAACGAGGTTAGGTGAAGGAAATATTGATCGCAAACACAGTTCCTGAATCGGCTGACTCCAGTCGTCGGCTCATCTTCGGCAGATGGCCTAGTCTTTTGTGCAAACTAAGGCACGTAAAAGCTTTTCATACCCTTTTCATTACACTGTTGTACAGAGTGTGATCATTAGCGACTTCATTTTGGGGATCGTGTCAAGTGAGATGTTTACCGTGAATGCATGCATCTGCCGTTAAACGATGGAGTGTTTGGATGCTTGAGACTACAATACAGGTCAGTTTGTTATGTGCCTTGAATTGTACCTGTTATCGATGATAATAACGCAATGTTATGTTTGATACCACTCCCCCTACGCCATTGTTGATTTATGTTGATATAAAATGTTCCCCAAGCCAGAAGAAGTCATATTTGACGCTTCAGTTCATTGTAATTATACGCAAGTCAGCGACAGTCTGCGATACTGTCGACCCCCTTCTGATAAGTATCATTATTGGGTTAAATCACCCTTTCCTATTCATGAATGGCGTGTGCCCATTGAATTCAACATATTTTCAAAAGCTTCACAATGTGAAAGTAGACTTTGATTCTTATTCATCATCATTTAAACCTCTGAACCGTTATGAACAAACCCCGGGGGTGTCGCTCTAACAACAGAAAGAATATGAGGATCATTTGCTTTCTCATTCTTACTATCGATTCTGTGTTGTCCCTTTTCCTGATGTGCTTCTTGCACATCACATTGTGCTATGGCTGAAATATTGCCCCCAGGAATGTAAAAATCAATTTCACTCACTCACCCCTTATGAACAATGCTTGACATAAATCGTAGTTCGTGTTGTGTCATGTACGACTCGTATAGCTCCTGAGTGTAGAAAGGACTCTGTAAAACACACAGGTTTCTACTAAAAGAATAAAATGATTTACAAGTATTAACCCTCTCACTGCCGTGTGCAACTATAGTCAAATTCTATGATGCCCTCCATTTGCAGTTCTATATTTTCACCTGCTGGGGAATCTGTAAATGTATTTTTGATATTTGTTTAGTTCTCTTACAGGTTCATAATTTTTATATTGATTATCATAACATTTTATGTGATTTAAGGGGTTTCAAAGTAACTTTTTTTAAAACTGCAGTAGCGAAGGATTACTGATTCAGGAATGTCATTTCAAGTTCAGATGCTCATAAATAAATAGATCTGCTTAGTACTTTACTGAAGGGGGGCTACAAGTCACTTTTAACTGAAAATCTCTCTCTCTCTCTATTTATCTCTTTCTCTCTCTCTGTTTATCTCTTTTTTTCTCTCTATTTATCTCTCTCTTTTTCTCTCTATTTATCTCTTTCTCTCTATTTTTCTCTTTCTCTCTCTCTTTCTTTCTCTATTCATCTCTTTCTCTCTCTCTATTTATCTCTCTCTCTTTCTTTCTCTATTTATCTCTTTCTCTCTATTTTTCTCTTTCTCTCTCTCTTTCTTTCTCTATTTATCTATTTCTCTCTATTTTTCGACTTTTTCTCTCTTTTTCTCTTTCTTTCTCTATTTATCTCTCTCTATTTTTCTCTCTATTTATCTCTTTCTATATTTATCTCTAGTTCTCTCTATTTCTCTCTCTATTTATCTCTCTCTCTATTTATCTCTTTCTTTCTCTCTATTTCTCTCTCTCTCTCTATTTTTCTCTTTCTCTCTCTTTATTTATCTCTTTCTTTATTTTTTTATCTCTCTGTATTTATCTCTCTCTTTATTTATCTCTTTCTCTCTCTCTCTATTTATCTCTTTCTCTCTCTTTCTTTCCATGGGGCTTCCTGGGAGCGATGTGGTGTCACTAAGATCGAATAGGGCCTCAGTAACCCACTGCTTGTCGTACATGGTGACTAAAATGGAGATCTTTTTCTTTCACTTTCCTTTCTATCGATCCCTTTTATGAATTGTCCTTTCCTTGATGTGCATATCACATTAGTTATAGCCGAAATCTTGCCCTTGCAACGTGAAACATAATTTCAACTCCATTTTCATCTCTTTCTCTCTCTTTGTCTCTTTCTCTCTCTCTTTCTCTTTCTATCTCTCTCTCTCTCTTTCTCTCTCTCTCACTCGATCTCTCTCTCTCTCAAGGGGCCAAAGGCTAGTAGTTCTCTCATTGAAAGAGGAAAGTAATTTGAGTAAGGGTAATAACTACATGTGTCCATTACAATTATGATATTTATGGGACTATTTCCTTGTGCATAAGCAGTGGACTAGAATACATCTGTCACAAGCCGAGCATGTGTGTAGGAGGTCATACTGTTTCCTTATGTATGTAGACAATTGTGTGACTTGTTTGTTCAAGTAGATCTACCAACAGCTGGTCAATTGACCTATCCTGTAAACTCAATCAGACTGTTTTAAGTCTTCACAGTACCAAAGCTTACTCTCAAATTATTTATTTATCACTAACCATCTTATAAAATACATAAATATGCTTTTAATTGATGTACTTATAGTATTGTTTTCATGCTTTTCTTTGAGCCCGAATATATAAAAGTTGAAGCGCCTGAAAGCAAGTCTAAGCTGACATATTTCTGTGAGTGGTCATTTCAGTTGGACCTGGGTTATAAATCGTGGGTGTCTGGAGAGGGCCTGGATTAAGCTGGACAGTCCCTTTGTTGGGAACAATTTAGGAGCAAATTTACATTGGATTTAGTTAATGTGGGATGGTATTGCAGCGCAAATGTTTTCCTGCTCAAAGCTGACTTTAGAATCAGATCTCATCTGAGTCGGACGTTGAGGAGCAGATAAATTTATACTTGTCTTTCCTCCCACTCAGTGAGTGAGCGATTTGGGGGTTTTAAGTGGTGTTAGCAATCTTTCAGCCACATCACTACGGTCTCACCAACATCATGTGGATGTCGGAGCTCCTGTCTCTCCAGGCTGAAAGAGAGATGCCCGGGTATGACTCGAACCACAACTGCCAAGGCTGGCAGATTGCTGAGCCAACGTTCAAACCACAGTGCCCCTCCTCCCACTGAGATCTTGGACTCCTTCAGTTATCAAGTTTGAACAATCAAAGTGACACTGAAGAGATCAAAGGGACCTGAATAGAATTAAACTGTTTGTTGTGATCATGATACTGGTGGGGAAGGGAGAGAGTGAGTGATTTGGGGTTTTATGTGGTTTTTGGCAATCTTTCAGCCACATTGCCACGGTCTCGCCAACATCTCGTCCGTGTCGGGGCACCTGTCTTTCTGGGTTGCAAGAGTGGTGCCTTGCCAAGGCTGACGGATGCTGGGCCGACGTACTAACCACTGCGCCCGCAAAGAGAGGGAAAGAGAGGGAAAGTATAAATACATGGACATATGTATCCCTAGACTTTTTTCAAGTCCCTAAGTCACTTTTAATCGCTCTCTTGTTATTAATTGTAAATTGCTATGTGTATCGGTAATGCATATCAC
>JAUELE010123733.1:0-14359 GCA_031471655.1 Diodora aspera
CTCAATTCCAAAAGAAACTTGGCATGGCAATAATTTACATTTTCGTACACAAACCTCAAACAAAATCCAAATTATTACGATTGTATTCGTTGTTCATTTCATGGCATTTTTCACAAAAAGTCATAAGCCATCAACGAATAATCGCGATAATAATTTTGATTTTGTTTGAGGTTTGTTACTAAAATTTAAATCATTGCCATGCCGAGTTTCTTTTGGAATTAAGTATATAACTGTCTTCGTCTTGTTCATCATTAAATGTTGTAAATGCGTACCTTGTCGACTTCAAGTTCTCTGGCTAACTCCCCAGTAACCATGCGGTTACAATATAAACATGTCCACGATTATATCAAACTGGTCGCCACACCGAAAAGTCGCAACAAATTGGCACAGAAAGCAGAAATAGCGACCATTCACTATATCGATGTTTCACGAGCAACTTTATTAATTTGTAGGCTGTATCTGTTGTACACAAATGTTCGTTGTGTGCGGGCAGTCTAATTACGATACATGTAGTTTAGACCTGGTTAAGAACAAACAGAGACAATCAAGCAATAATTGTAAATACGAATTCTAAATGTGCAACTGTTTCACCAAGGAAAATAAACAATAAGTATTAATGTTAAAGTACGAAATTTATACTTCGACTTAGATCTAACTTGAGGCGACCAGTTTGGTTAACCGGGGCTGAACAATGGCAGATTCCCCGCCTTCAGTATAGAAATGATAACGACGTGGTGTATATACTGAAACCACAACACTCCTCCAGGTCATCTACTCTGTTATAAACAGCCAACCATATACTGTTTAACGAGGCAGTTATCTGTATAATCAAATATCTAACGCTGTAGGGCAAGATGCACGAGTTCAGTTCCCAGTTCGCACAGTTCGTTCACACATAAACCTTAACTTGCGGTAAATTTGTTGTGGGCAATTTTAAATATTTTCAGAAACTTGAAATATGAATGGCATCTAAAGAGTATCTACTTACTTGTTTATGAGGTGAAGTGAGAAAATATTTCATTTGTCATGAATGCACAAAATTGAATGTCTCACATTGGAAGGAGTATGTGTCAATAATGCGTCCAGGATTGCAACTCAACCCAGCTGTGCACGATGAACGTTTCATTCACGACTTTACATTGACATTTTTTAATATAGTGCCTTGAACTAAGTATTAATAAGATGTATTATCTGTGTTCCAGTCCTGGAGACTTCAGAAGGCGTCATCGACAAGAACTGCTTCCAGCTGCACTTTACGGATAATGAACCCGGACTTACGTCAGAGTACCAGCTGATGATAGGTGAGAGAGAGAGAGAGAGAGAATGTGTGTGTGTGTGAGAGAGAGAAAGAGTGTGTGAGAGAGACAGAGTGTGTGAGAAAGTATGTGTGAGAGAGAGAGAGAGAGAGTGTGTGTGTGTGTGTATGTGTGAGAGAGAGAGAGAGATGGTCATATAACATTAATTAGGTTTGAGCATCCCTGAAAAGCAGCTATTCTGGGATTCGAACCCGCACCATCAGGGTCAGGCACCAATCGCCTTCAAGGAAGTGTTTTCTCAAATAACAAATAAGAATGTTGTATTTGATACTTTCCTAAACTGTAACTTAATATTTTAAAGCTGGCTATATATATATATATAAGCCGTAAGGCTGAAAGCGCTAGCTGTATTTGTACCTGTAAATACAACACTTCTTAATGTGACGGTGGACTTATCTTTTTTCCTTATATATATATATATATATACCAATCTTATATATATATATATCTTTTGTTGTCACCGTTGTGTCCGAAAAGTGTCACCGTTTGGTCCAAATATCCATAACCGTTTCTTCTAATTGTGACCGTTTTGTCTAATCGTTATGGCGTATCACCGTTTTAACCAGTTCCATATGTTCTTACATTCCTCCAAATGCAATGCGGAATTTCATTTTAGCGTTAGACGAAGACGGAAACTCCCTTTCCTTTATCGCCTCAATTAGTGTGAAATATTTGCGGAAAAAAATGCAGCACGGTATTTTATTACTAGATAAACGGAAAGACAAGCTCTTAACATAGATTGGCGTACCTGCATCTCTGATTATGTTCCTTTAAATTAATTTACATTGATGCAAATATTATCATAATATAATGCTACAGTTGAATTAGAAGGACTTGCAACGTAAAATACCTAAAGAAAAAATACTCTTCTCTTTAAAAGTGAAAACTCTACAAATCGGTTGATCTCCAAACTGCAGTTCGTTAATCACCAAACACAACAGACATTAGTAAAAACATTTTCGTTGTTTCTTGATATAATTCATATTATGAGAGGTTTGCACTTGCAAATGTGCACTTCTTTCGAGAATGAACCACAGTGTTTCCTTGAATATCCTACAACAGCACTTTCTTGCATAACCTGGAGCAGTATTTCCCCACATTTTGCAGTGGAGTTAAAATGGCACATCAGCCCCGTTACCTCCATTCACACCTCATCCCACCCCTGTGCATAGGCGTATGGACGGACTTTGGGACCGGAGAGGAGGGCGCAGTAACCTTGTTGCCCGAAAAACAATTTCCCCGCCCCACTTTTCAGGATGCGTTGAGCCGGGGGATGGGCGTGCGGGATTCTTCGGATTTTTTTTAGGGGGGGAGGGGGCAGTGACCTTCTTGCCCGAAAACATTACACCCGTCCCTAGTAAAACCAAAAAGCAAACCAAAAGAGAAAAGAATAAAGAAAAACGTATAATTTCCATCTGCTGTTGCCGAACATGATTGTGCCCTGCCCGCAGCTAATACGCCTGTTGGTTGGGAACATACTGAAAACACTTTGTCGGGCTTATGACTGATCGATTTAAAGCTGTGTTGTACTGACGTATGCAACTTTTGTACCACAAGCAGTGTGCAGGCATGTGAACGCATTTGTCAACCTCACGCCCATGCTTTCGTCGCGCTTGCGCTTCAGTCAAGTTAGATTTTACGATCACCTTAGCGGTAAGATTGCTTTGTGGTTTTGAGAGGCGTTTATTCCATACAATTGGTACAACAATGACGAAGATGTTTTTAAAAAGCTACCAGCTTTATATGTTATGTAGCTCTTAAAAGCATTACGAATACACTAAAGGTCGACAGACAAATGTTACTAAAGGAACAAAGATCGGACTGTGCGTGCTTCGCGGAATGCTGACATACAATCGGCACAGATCGTGCCGAGGTTATAGAGATTCATACAGGTCCTGACCAAGGCAATACATTCTGGCATTTAAAACCTTATTTGTCTATATACGTGACAACATAATGTGATATTAAGAAACATTCCGCCATATTTATATGTATTTGTAAGCCGAATTAGTGACACATGAAATAGAAAGTTGGCCCTACGTGCCACAAAAGGGTACGAGGTATGTTGACGGTTCGGTGACGTTTCACCACTGGTGTTATTATAGCGACCGTCTATGTAAACACGAGTTTTGAAAGGGACAGTGTTGGGAGTTCCTGCACACGTGATTTTAGACATCTTCGGAAAGTGATTACACATACTTATGAAAGATGTTGTGAAATGACAATCAATGTTTTTCTTTCCCGGACTTCATGCCACAACTTGACATCAGAAGAAAAAGCGATAGACTTGTGAATGTCTGAACTTTCAATCAAGTCTTTCTCCCACGGGACGCTTGCTCTCAACGTCACACTGACTGGTTCCTTTGCAGCTTCATGCGTACATACAATTGTGGGTTCAAGGACGTTTGACTTCCAATTTATAATCCGCGAATTCAATATAATGTTATGTCGGAATGGAAAATAAAAATGAAATTTGCTTATTAAGGACAGCTGACAACGAGTCGAGCTATACATTATAAAAATATCAGAAACATAGCATGTACTGGTAGGCTTTATATTTGGATAGTAATACGTTTTCTGGTCTCGAAATACAAGTTTACAGGCCGGAAATTTTGTCAAAATGTACAAGATTCAATTATTTCAGGTCGACAGTAACATATACATAAAATAGAGTGTTTACAGAGATATCTTCAACACGAGACGAGATGTATTACTGCTGGGTGCCGTTATTAATATTAAAAATGTGCATAAGTATATTGTATTGGGGGGGAGGGGGGTAGAAAAAACCTTGTATTGATATACATGTAGCATTTTCTTTGAAACAATCAAGACAGGGGCGATATCAAAATACAGACCAGGTCCCAAAAGTATTCTTGATTGTGCTGCCTGTCGTCTTAACGATCGCAAGGTGCCCAACACATGCAGAAATAGCCATAAAGAAATTTTAGATTTCATGCAAGCATATGCAAAAGTTCAGATATACAAACTCAAACAAAAGAAGCATGTTAAGGCATAACATGAAACAGTGTAATTTCTGTTACTGAGACGACCCCTTTGTTTAGTAACAGTGTGTAACTATACATGCATCGACGTGCGCGTGCTCTGTTGATCGTTGACGTTTTAATTTTTTCCTATGCTAGCAGGAAAATGCGTCTCAGACGTTCTGTGAATTAAAAACGATGTACGTGGGAGGATGTCCCAGACACCTACGACATTTCAGTCTGGACTTTTGTAGCACTGGTTGATTGGTTGTGTCATGGAAGTGGAAACGGAGGGGGGTGGGGCTCAAGTCCCCTCACTTTACAGGGTGTAGTTGATATCCCCTCCCCTTCACCTTCAATGTCTTCACTAGAAATCGCTCAGAACGCGTCTCCTACAATCTAGAGATTCCGGGGCCTTGGCTGCCCATTGACCCCTAGAGATTCCTAGGCCTTGGCTGCCCTAGATCCCGAGAGATTCCGGGGCCTTGGCTGGCCCTGGACCCCTAGAGATGTCGGGCCTAGGCTGCGCCTGGACCCCGAGAAATTCCGGGGCCTTGGCTGCCCCTGGACCCCTAGAGATTCCGGGGCCTTGGCTGTCCCTGGACCCCTAGAGATTCCGGGACCTTGGCTGCCCCTGGATCCCGGGAGATTCCGGGGCCTTGGCTTTACTTAGACCGATCCTTGAATCGTACTCCCTCTGCTACTGTCGCTTCTGTAATTATATATTACATTATTTTGGCTAGTTGTCATGCTCATTTTTACCAAAATAAATGCAGGAAAATGCATCTCTATAAACGTTTCCGGTGAAGGATGTGCCCGGCCCCCTACAATACTACTCCTTTCGCTCATCGAGATTAAGTTTCCGGAACTCCCTTTCACAACATTCTGGCTTTCACAAAGCATATGCCTGTAATTACATTAAATACCAAGCGTAATATTAAAAAATAAATTATGCAAGAAAAAAATAGATTGGCTCAGCCATGAGATAAAAAAAAAGAAAGTATACCAAATGATTTCAATTATTTTCCCTTATGCCATAGTCTTTATGCCATAGTTGATCAAAAGGATGCTTGGATTTCTGTGAGTGTAATTTGATTGACATCATCTCATTGATAAACCTTACAAGTCTTGAAGGGATAACTCTTGTATATCCAACGCATTTGTGAATTTAATCAGTAGTCTCTCAAAATCTTGTTGTACTTTCATTTGCATGGACGTCAGTATATATAAGCTGTCATCCCTCCATCTGCAGTTACATGTCGCGTTACAGCGCAGGTAACAGCTCAACTTACATTTGTCGACCAGTAGTTCCAGCACGATTAAAAAACTTGTCAATTGTCTGTCAATTATATACTGTTCAAAGAGAGGTCCTTATGAGAAACGTCTGTAATGTTAATAATGATACATATTTAATTGATGTTGATTTGCTCTTACACATATCTACAGTTATAAGCACATTACAGAATCAACAGATATTTTCGACTCTACAGCAATATATTCGTCAGAAGACCAGATTCAGATGCATGTAATTGTATGTTTCTGCTCTAATTGTTTCTTTTCTTTTTATGTTACTGTACTTGTTGTTTTTCATTTGTATATATCATGTTATGTAAATACTGTAGGAGAGAGCATATTAAGTTGTATTCACCTGCGCTCAATCCTTTTCACTTTGTGAATAAAATATGTTTAAATCAACATTTGTATATACCATATATCCTTAAATAAACGCCGGGGATTTCTCGTTTTCGGAAGGCTTTGTGACCAGTCGTTTACTCAAGACCGGGGCGTATTTAAGGTAGGACAATATGTATACACCTACCTGGTAGGTGTATATATATATTGTTTTCGGTGAGGGGTTGGATACACAGTTTAGGTGTCTGCACTTACTGTATCAATTGTACTCATTATCAGTTTCGCTTTTACCACCGGCGTTTAATCAAGGCACGCGTTTGTTCAAGCCAGGTGTTATTTTGTCGAGATACATGTTGACCGGGCTTTAATTCAAGGCAGGTATTCATTCAACGATTTATGGTAACATGCTCTTTATGTTTCCAGACAAGTCTAAAAATAGTCCATGTCCATGTCCATGAACTAGTTTAAATTATTTTATTATATTCAATGTGTATCCCTTCAAGAGCCCGACCCCTACAATGCACAGTGGAATAGAAGCTAGCTAGACTGCTTAAGTAGACTGGCTAAAGGCTTTTAATATAAAATTAACAAAATTCCAGAGTCAGGACTAGTTTCCAGACCTAAGTGTAATAAAATTAAGCTTTAGTTACAAAGCAAACTGCTGCCTTTCGTAGTAGTCCGTCTCTCACGCGCTAGAGCATACAAAGAACATGGAGCCTGTCCAAGTCTAGATATTTAGCAAGTCTAGGTCAGCTTCAGAAATTAGGAATATATCTGAGCTTCTTTTCTGATTTTATTACTTGGGTTTTCTTTTGGTATTGTGAACATAATTTTGTAGATTAAGCTTATTTCTGGAACTAAATGTCTATCTTTCGTAGGAACGAATGCACTTGCAACGAAAATGACTGGCCCCTAGGGGTTCCGCATTTCCCAGATGGGATAAGCAGGCTTTGTCCTTAGTACCAAAACATAAAGTGCAAAATGAATTCTCGTGGTAAAAAAAAAAACAAGTAAAACATGGGGTTGTGAATAACATTGTTTTTGTTCCGGGTGTGGGGTCAGTGGTCCGTGTGCGTCCTGACATGACCCCAGGGGCGCGTGAATGGTTGCATTACGTCAGATTTGTCCCACGAGTTTCCCAGCTGACAAATCCCCAGCACTGGCCTAAAAGCTCCACTCAAATACTGTTTTTTGTTTGGTCTTGTGTGCACAATGGCGTCTCGGATATTGTTGACAAAAAGTGTAAAGGTTTTTCTGTTTTGACTCCCGGCTATTTGGTATTACTTTGTTGTGTGCATTATGTACGTGCGTGGACAGGCGCCACTCGTTATCCGAAATTTAAATATAAATGTAAATATGAAATACACTGCCGGGCAAACGAAACGATACCAAATGATTTCAGTTACTAGTATTTCAACGAGTGTAATTTGATTGACATGAAGTCGTTGATAAAACTTCCTAATCTCGAAGGGATATCTCTTGCATATCCAACGTAATTGTGATTGTTTTCAGTAGTCTCTCAGAATCTTAGTGTTTTGTTTTTGCCCGGCAGTATATATGCTCACTTCAGAAGTTGCAGCTTTCTATACTGGGAAAAACATGTACAGCTGCTGAACAAAAGTTTGTTTAACCACTTTAGAAACATACCAAATGATTTCAATTATTTTCCCTTACGTCTTTGTGCCATAGTTGATCAAAAGGATGCTTGGATTTCTGTGAGTGTAATTTGATTGACATCATCTCATTTATAAACCTTCCAAGTCTTGAAGGGATATCTCTTGTATATCCAACGCATTTGTGAATTTATTCTCTCAAAATCTTGGTATACTTTCTTTTGAACGTCAGTATATGTATCACCAACCCGCTATCTGGAACTCAGAAACCAGAAGGTGCGCTGTGGAGCCATCCGATTGCGCCTTACTTAAAATAAATACTGGTGCAATAAATAAATGATCAGCTCCTGTAACACCCACTCCATGCAAGCCATATCTGGTTTCCTTCGGCAAGATAAGGTTACATGTATGAACATTAAAATATACTGAAAAAGAAGAAAAAAACAAAGAAAAAGAAAAAAACAACAGATCCTTGAAAAGGTTACCAAATAACCGTTATCACCATGACCATAATTACACTTATACACATACATTAGACAGACTGACATATCAGTAGAAACTGTAACCACCACTGACACTGACAATCTGCTGGCATGACTTGTGAATGCTCTAGATCAACCATCACCATTGGCATGGCATTGCTACAACATGTGATCCTTTTCTTATTCCCCCAGCAAATATTTGAAAACAGGTTCCAACTTGTAATGAACCCTAAACCGTCGAAACAGCGCAATTTAAAAAGATAAAAAAAAATGTTTATTGGATTTAAACCACAAAACATCTATTTTCACCTGTTTGACAACGACAGACAGTCTAGTGTAATATTATTTTTCCATTATTAAACTTGACGAGAAAACAAACAGACAACGGAAGTCGATATTTAACCGAATTTTAACACAAGTAGACTGTTCCTGGGTGTGTTAAGTTTGTAAATATGAAGTTATTTTCCCATGTTTTGATGTCATTCACCAGTAAAGGAAATCGCTAAACTTACAGCGAGCTGACAACAGCGAGACCGATCGTGAAATTCGATATAAACTGCACAATGGCATTCAGTCATGTTCGTGTTCAATCGGCGCGACTATTGAGGTTCGCTTTAAAAGCTTTAAATGTAGTGTAGCGATTTAGAGAAGACGTTCTTGAATTGTGCCAACGCGAAAGTATGTGTGCGTGTATGGATTGTTGGTAAATGATTGACCAAGAGTATTCGGAAAACAAAAGAGTCAATGTATGTCCTTACAAACATATAGATAGCACAAACGCATCTTCAATATAATCTTTAAATGTGTGTTAATCTTAGACAGATAAATAAACACACACAGAGTAAGAAAGAGAGGCAGACGAACAGTTTAAAACACAAAGGCATTTCAATTAAAATCTTCAAGTGTGTGGTAATTTGAAAGGAACACATGACAGACAGACTGATTGAGTGATGGACAGGTACAACTATATTATTATAATCATATTATGCACACACATTCACAATGGCCTCTTAAATTAAAATTGTTCGAATGCGTGTTAGATCATCGTAAATAAAATAGATAAATCGATAGATAAGAAGATAGTTTGCAATTGCATCTTAAAGTAAAATGTGTGTTAATCTTAATAGGTAGGTAGATGGATAATTGGACAAGAAGATAGATAGACATACATACATACAGACAGACAGACAGACGGACAGATAGATAGATAGATAGATAGATTTTGAAAACAAGATGGTTTGAAGAAAGATTAAGCGAATAAGTGAATAGTTTCATCATATGCAGGAACGTGGGTGTTGACATGTCGACAACGGATTTGCGCTAAATAGAACAAACTGCCTCCTAATATCTCATATACGTTTACCTCGTTTACCTAACACCTGCTGCACGCAGTAAAACTATTGTCAAGAATATAAAACATCTGGATCGCAGGAACAAGATAAGATAACACCACTCAATATAAATACAATATGAAATGAGACACATGTTTCTTAGATATAACCGGGCAAATTATATTTACTCATCTAATACATTTATATCGATAACCATATGTACACAGCGATCACGTATACTTATAGGAAATATCGAACAGCTTATATAGATTGATTAAGACAGAAGACACCATAAGTATATGTAATATATATTAGCTACATGACAGAAAACATGTGTAAATCATATAGATAATTAGAGACAGTTAGAAGACTGCATACAAATCATATATATTATGAAAGGCGGTCAGTGTTCAGCGACCAAAAATTGCGATATGTAATTATAACAGATGTAAGCCACAACTCACCATTCGTAGAGACGGCCACAGAGCACTTCTTCACGGGACAGTCGGCAGTGAGAAAGTGCGCATGCGCGAAGATGTTCATCGCCAGTAACTTTGCACTAATTGACGGAATTAGAGTGTATTCATCCCCAGTGAATGGAGCGCCGCGCGTGATCCACGCAAGTTCTCGTTCTGTAGCCTCGCACGACAGGGCAGGCGCTAAAGAAGATGTCAATACCTAGAATCAAGTCGGAGAAAGTTTGCGCTCGTCAAACATCAAGCCGTAGATTATTCTCTTAAATTTTGACGATGTACGGCCATATCAGGCTGTTCGTCCGTCATTCTGTGGCCGGCTGAAATTGATCTTGCCTGGATGCCAGGCATTGAAAACCTTGGCAGTCCGTGCATTGAAATTACCCTCCAGGAGCGTTTACCAACTTCCATTACAGTCGGTTCCTCTCTCTTAGTCAAATAACTCTCTCTAAATTGACTTGCCAGCATTTAAATCGACGTGCGTTATAATACGCTAAAGCGCTTACGTCCAACGTTTGGACGTTGAGAAATAGTTGGATTGTGGTGTGTACACTAGGCTAACTTCAGACTTTGATCTTTCCTTCAATGAATTTCAAGCCAGCTAATAGACACCTAAGCCCATCGCTGGATAATTACGCGCAATTTTGCAATTTGTATACAAGTGAATGTGCAGATGTAAAAGTGGGACCGCCGCTTTTACGAAACCGCAAGACAGTCCATGCAGACAGAGTCTTCTCATTCAGTCTTTGCCATCGATCGTCTGAGAGTGTTGGACTGTGCGTCGTTTGTCTCGGTGCAAATGATGGACGCGATATCCACGAGGGGAGCCTAATCCGGCCAAAAATCGAAAATGCAACTGACGATACTCTGGATTTTTCTCCGAAAAACGCCACTCTCACAAACACCAGCGTTTCCTGATGCGGTTTTTTTGTACGACAGTTCAGTTTGCCAACGGCTACAGTTTCACTCGACTGCGTCTATGGTCTGTCTTCTGAGATTGTGCTTAACGATTTCACTTACAAATCACTCAATTTAATGGTGGTCTGTATTGAACGTATTAGCACAGTGTCTGAACAGAGGTTTTATTTAAGTATTTATCATAGGCGGGTTTTGAAAAAAGGGAATGTATGATGTATTTTGGAGAAAAAAGTGAGGTGCAGACTGAAAAAATGCACTGGTTAATGCAGTTTTACATAAAATTTAGCTGCAAAAGGGGTTTCGCACCCCCTGCACCGTCTGCACCACTCCCCTCTCCGCTTTATTTATGAAATACATATAACCCCAAATGGAACCAGTCAGACTGGTACAGACTAAATACCGGTTCTGCTCTGACAGGGTTACCACTTGCATACTCAACGTAATTATCTTTATTAATGTAAGATTACAGATGTAACGACTCCATTAAAGTATAAATGGGGCCTATCGATCATATACAAAAGGGCTCATGATGTCAGCTAGTACAAAATGTATTATTTGCGACGTCACACATTTTGTTTAATTTTTTACTGTTCTATTTATATAAAATTACAACTCGGTTCAAGGGAAAATATTGACTATTGATCAGGAGTACAGTGTTTATGGTATTAACCAATACATAATATATTAGTTTCTTTGTCGCAAAGTTTACTTCAATTTTTAATAAAGGTAAAGTAACTACTATGTTAAAGAATAAATTGCGACTATAGGTCATGACAACGTATTTTTGATATAAGCTACAGGTAGTACATGTACATAATGCACTATTTACTACATTTCTGAGAAAAAAGTGCCAGCCTTTGTTATGGCTGACAAAAGGAAACTAAATGAAATCCACGTTGAAATGAAGCTTAAGTATGTTGAACTAAGTGTTCAAAGACGATCTTTCCGGATAATTGCCTTGGAAGTGTTTGGACACATATTTTCTGTTTGTTTATTTTGTCTTTTGCTTTTGTAGCATGTTTTCAAGCGTGCATTTTCTTTTGCCCGTCAGTTTATGAGACACGTTTTACTTGGTTACTTACAAAGTTAACTGTGTTATCATTTCCTATACACTTTCAGTATGTTCCAAAAGTAAACAGAACCCAGTTTAACATTTTTATATTTATTCAGATCGTGAAAATACCGTGTGTACACGTTCTTTTCTGACAAGAGTTAGTGCCAATTGTGCTGTGGGCAGTTCTGGTACAAGTGCAATACATACAGTTACATAATTACGGACTCACTCTTCTAGTAATCACGTATGTTAAAGCCAGGCGCTACGTTACAGTTCTGGGTCACCTTCCACAAAGCTATTTTAGCGCTAAGTCGATCGTAAGTCCTTAAGATCGAGATTTCCCCATTTGTTTTCAATGTTAAAATCTCGACCTTAAGGACTTACGATCAACTTAGCGCTAAAATCGCTTTGTAGAAGTGGGCCCTGGTGAATATGAATCCACCTTATGCCAGTTACTGTGTCAGAGTTCCAGTGTATGTTAGCACCATGTATGCAAGTTACTTGGTTACAGTTCTAGTGAATATGAATCCACCTTATGCCAGTTACTGTATCAGAGTTCCAGTGTATGTTAGCACAATGTATGCACGTTACTTGGTTACAGTTCTAGTGAATATGAATACACTTTATGTCAGTTACTTTGTCAGAGTTCACTTGTATATATGTTAGCACACTTTATGTAAGTTATTTGGTTACAGTTCTGGTGAATATGAATACACTTTATGTCAGTTACTGTGTCAAATATCACTTGTATGTTAGCACACTGTATGTAAGTTACTTGGTTACAGTTTTCGTGAATATGAATACACTTTATGTCAGTTACTGTGTCAGAGTTTCAGTGTATGTTAGCACAATTTATGCAAGTTACATGGTTACAGTTTTAGTGAATATGAATACACTTTATTCCAGTTACTTTGTCAGAGTTTCAGTGTATGTCAGCACAATTTATGGAAGTTACTTGGTTACTATTCTTGTGAATATAAATACACTTTATGTCGTTTCTGTGTCAGAGGTTCGGTGTATGTTAGCACACATTATGCAAGTTTGGGAACCCTTTAAACTATTCTAGTGCCATGTACCCTCGTTAATCCGACCTTTTTGTCTGCAACCATGAATGTCGAATTGTGACCATCGGATTAGCGGGGGATTAACTATACAATTAAAAATAAGGTTTTAAGCATTTACCTTTCTTGAACATCTGAACAAAAGTCTGTACATTTGAGGAAACACTCATCTCCGTCACCATAATGGGTTGCATGCAAACACATTATATCGGGATTCGAACTCACAACCATCAAAGCTGATGTATTACCTGTCCATCGCATCACCACACTATCTGACGCGCGAATACACTCGAAGTCTCCACACAACGTTTCAGATTAGAGACCTCGTCCATCTTCTGTCAAGCCCGATGCTGAAATGTTTTGAGAATACCTGCACGTAATGTTCTTAACTTAAGGCAATTATCTCTAATCGGTGGTTCTTGATTATTACCTGCAAATGTTTCACCTGAAATTAATAACTTCCCCAGCCAAATGTGCACGTGCGGTCATTAAATAGGGCTTAATCCTTCACATGCCTGAGCATTCCAGAACACAATTCTTTTGTAGAATGTAGAATTACTGCCAGAGTGCAGACCATTCACGCAGATTAGTCCGTCTATTATGATATAACGAGCAATGCTTTGTGAAGTAGGTTCAGAGGAAGTGGCAGTCATCTGAAATCTGATTAAGTAAACCGATCCTAAAACCTGTACAAATTTGACAAGGCCATATTTCGTCATTAGATATTATTAATTGTACACACAAGAAGGACATAGCTTATCTCGGTTCTGTGAACTGGTGATAACAGTTCAGCATTCGTACTATTATGACCATGCTGCTACTTTGAGCAAAATATGATCTGAGGTAAAATGCAGTTCTACTGCTGGTCAACATCACGCCCGGATCCAGGGGCGGGGCACTGGGGGCATTGACCCTCTTCAGCTCGCTCTTGTAAATTGTTTTGGTATGTTAGCACCAAACCAACCCTCAAAATGTTATGAAATGAGATGAGATTTTCCTAGGGAACATGTCCCCGATCCCCTAGAAAATGATATTATATTTCATGAATAATGTTGTTGGCATCCCTTTACATAAATCTGTGAATTTCACCTGCACCCACGCGTACTAATAAGACTGCAAAGGCAACAGATAAGCGCTAAGCCACAGTTCTGCAGCTGAAGGGATGATAGTTTGAGCCATAAACTACTGTCCTGCTGCTATTTAGGACAACAATTACATGTATGTTCTACACTGCAGTTGTGTTGCTATTAGAACAACATACGCATTTTAGGATGGTACAGTATTCCTACCATAGGACAAGGCTATAAGCGATGAACTACTGTTCTGTTACTGTCATGACAACAATGTTATGAAGAATTGCTTCCATTCGACAATACTTGTCGAATGATGCTACAGTGAAACTGGTCTCAGCTCTTATAACATCAAGGCTTGACTACTGCAATTCACTGCTGTGCGGACTTCCAACGGAACAAATCGCTCGGCTTCAACGAGTCCAAAA
>JAUELE010123844.1:0-14358 GCA_031471655.1 Diodora aspera
TATCTTTAACATCCCCAGTCGTTCTGTGCTTTCGTATCAGACGACTGATGACCGTATGGTTAATATTGAGTTGCCTCTCAATTTCCCTACATGACATACCAGTATTATGCATACCAGTGGTTTGCTACCGATCATTGTCACTAATTCGTCGTCTAGGCATAGTTGGACAAGATAAACGTATCGATTTTTAGAATGTGGTGACGTTACGCAGTGACACGTTAAAACTTGAATTTTGTCATGCATAGGGTTGCCATGTATCAGCAACTCTCACATGGCATGTGCATAACGTGATCATGTGTTTTGCATTTTTCCTCCTTATAACACAACCTCGTTTTAAACAGTATTCACCTGATTTTCTCAATGTTGTAATTTGCGGGAAATTTTAATGTTGAAGTTGGTGGTGCTCAACTTTTGAGCGGGTGTATATAAGAGACTGAATTGTGTCACTGCGGTCTTCAGAGATATGATGGTTTGAAATCCTCGCTGACACCCTGCAACGTATTTCATAGGAATAATAGATCAAGGATTAAAATGTCATGATGATACAAAACTGACACATTTAATGTGTAAAATACATGTTACGATGTACGTCCACTGATATCGGAATCTTGCACACTAATGACATTCAAAAGTCTACAAGAGCGATACACAGTAACCTACTACATTCACATAAAGTTATTTGCACACATTGATAACTAGAGCAATGACAGCTTATATGAAGTTAAAGAGAAAGGTTTTGGGCTGGCCCAAGCCCAATAACATGTATTCTCAAAAGTGTCAGGAGGTGACCACCTGAGGTGAAAAAGACACCAGACCCTTCCAGAGATGTGTACGAAATAGACAAACATTCATCAAGATAAAATCCACAAATTTGTACAATACGTACAGCCAACTGAAATCTATATTAAGGGGTGTGATGATGTCTTTCCGAAGAATTCTACCGTCAACTCTGACATTTTAATCAAACTTACTTAGTTCTGCTTCGCTGTAGATCAAGTTCCTTTGGCATTCCAAACCTTAAAAGAAGAAAGATGTGTTTCCATAAATTTACATTAATGAATAAAGTGAGCCATTTTATGAGACTTGATAACCCAGATGTGTTGTTTGCAGCCGAGTTAATGAGAGTAAAATGTCTTATTTCGCCTGCAGCGTTCAGGACTGGAGCAATATTAACAAGTATAAACAACAGACGTAACCCGACCCCATTTGCGTGTGGCATTAGGGATATTTGGGTAACTTGCTTTAAGCTCCGTTATAACGTTTCACTAGAGCGTGGATGCTGAATCATTGAAAGTAGTTTTAAAAGCACGACGTTGCTCAGAGCAAATTTCTGCCCTGAAATGAAATAACCTGATCATGATGACAACACAAACAATAAAAACGAAAAATAAAGAAACAGACAACATTAAAGTTAAAAATTCATTACAAATTGAAAAGGATGTCATGTCATCGAAGATTCGACCCCTTCATTTGGCGTAGCCATCCTGTAGAGTAATTAGTTGTACCAGCCCAGTGTTTGTAGTCCACACATTCGTCAGTAATGAGTATTCATGGACTCAGACAGCCTTACACAGGTGACTGGCGCCGGACAATTGCTTTACAAAAGTCTCATTCTGGACATTTCCGGCGACTTCCTCGACAGAGCCTAAGATCCCAAACCTTCCCAGAAGCGCCGTCGCCGGGACGTGTTGGACGGCTGGAATTGGATCGTATGCACATCTAACTTGAAAATACAGTTCTCAGTGGGTCTCAACGTGGCTCATGAGATGTAACCGTTGTTTCAAAACATTCAGAAAGAATTTACTCAAACAGCACAGGCATTATACTCTTTCCGTTATATCTTCACATTGACTAAGAAACATTAACAGCCCAAATGGACAGATTTAGATTTCAGTGTACCATTTGAAACATCCTGATAGTACAAATGCAAAGACTGGATGTCAGTATCAATAACAAATATCATATTAATGCTAGTTTTACGACTTCTTCATAATTAATGACTCACAAATTAAGTCAATCGTTACTTTCATCGATTCATTTTATTCGATCTTTTCCAGAATAGAAAGTGGGTCACTTCCACCAGAAATAATGAGTGACTTGATTGTCATTTGAAGCGTAATAATACAGTTAAGTAAGGGAGGATAACTTCCTGGTTAATAAATGCAGCCAATTATCTCCAGCGTCAGTTTTATATTGCTCTATGATGAGAGATTAAATATACATAATAACCATGCATGTGCTTTGTCAGGAATGACTGTAGTCCGTTTGACAGATTCTGTAACGTTTGTCTTAAGGGACTTGGCAAGTCTATAAAACTAGTGATAGCTGAACTCTGAAACACGGTTGAGGAGACACAGTACCCTGTTCAATAAAGTTATACGTTATCAAAAAATACATAAAAGGGAGAAAACATATAATTTTCAGAGACTGCGGTCAGTCAGATTCAAGCTTAAATTTGGATTCATTTTTGAAGACATCCCCTCGGCCAGCTTTGTCATTTTGTTTTCCTTAATGCTCTATTATTCATAAAGCACTTGTAAACGTGTAAATTACAAAATCTGTGTATTGTAAATATTCAATCTGTATATGGGCCGCAGGCCTTTTGGACAATAAACAAACAAGAACAACGTGTTTGTACGTGGGCCTAAGGCCTTTTTGTTTAAATAAACAACAATGAAATAAACTGGCAATGCTCATGTCGATGACAATACAATCAAGGTACAATTATAAACCGAATACGGAACTGTTTGGTCTCCAGTGTCCACGATATATGTTTGAAGTAAACAGTGGTTCACGATCATCAGCTTGATGTTTGCTCTGGGACCAATCGTCACTCGGAGACACGTGACCCCACAATGTCAGATTCAAAACTTCTGAACCCTTTACACTTTAAAAACCTTTTGGGGCATGCTGGATGAGCTCAACGCCAAGATGACGCCAAAACAAACTAGCTTTGCTTTCGACTCTGGTTTTAGTGTTGTGGTACGCATCAAGTTCTTGTTCTTCTCCACCGTGCCCCTTCTTCTTCATGGTGTCTCTGTTCGCTCAAACACTTTATTCTCCTTAACAAACCTAAAGAGTCCTGCTTATCCCTTTCGGTATTTTATTACCATGCAGTATATATCACTATGAATTTGATTAATAACGTCTTAGCAATCCTTCTGTGAAGAGCCATATTCATTATTTGACGTTTATATATAAAAATTGGAAATATTTATATAGCGCTAGTACCAGTTCTGAAACTGCTCTGAAGCACTTATTTTTCCCTGGCGCAACCCAGGCAACCCATAGGTGCTAAAAGGTCAACAACACTCCTAATGGAGGACCAGTACCCAGTTTCAGCTGGGTTGAATGAGGCAATTAAGGAGTGAAGCACTTGCCCAAAGTGACTCCCATTGGCGATGTAATTTTGCAGCCAGTTGTTTTTAGTTGTTAGTGCAGGAGGAAAGCCTGCATCACCAATGGGGAGCTGGATGCAATGATGCGGTGAAACCTGCGAGCTACGGCTGGTACTGGCGAACCAATGGTTATATGACAATGTGACAGTGCACCACATTATCTCTGCGTGTAGAAATAATCACTACTGCAGATAAATGTGCCGTGCCCCCTACGACGGGAATCGAACCCACGACCTTTCGGTTTGAAGGCCGACGCTCTACCGATTGAGCTATCCCGCCGTCCCATCGTTTGCCCATGAACAACATTTGCACTGTCAGTCTTCTCTCAACAAGCTTAAGTTATGAATGAAAAGCTAGACAACAGTGAACACCTCTCTACTTCTGCAGTCATAACACACTTTCACATCTGATCATATTTAATATTGGTAATCGTGTTTTCCATCACTTAATTTGTGTCGTATTAAACTCTCTTTAAAGAACATGTTATACTGACATGCAAGAACATTAAAAATAAGACGTAAGTGATTCACACGAGATGTTTTCAGTACAACCATAAGAAGTAGGCCACTTAAAAAGTACACTAATAAAATGGTACGGGAAGTCGAGCCCAGTTTAATTACAGCAACATCCAACATCGCTTTGTGTATAATGGCTCCTTTCCGCTGATACTTGATCCGGGTTTTAAGATCACAAGTACAAGTTACACACACGCCTTCTACAAAAGATGTGAATGCATGCCTTAGTGCGAACTTGGAACAACATGAAGAGGTGGAATATCAGCAGATACGAATACGACTCCTCGACTCACACCCTAACTTTGGTGTTACATATCGCCCTTGTGCAATGTTGCCTTACATATACATGCTTAGACTTTTGTCAAGCCCCTAAGTCACTTTTAATCGCTCTCTTGTTATTAATTGTAAATTGCTATGTGTATCGGTAATGCATGTCGACCTATCCATGCTGCCTGTGGCTGGCAGGCTAACTAAGGGATATCATTATAAACAGGGCATTCTAGTATAATCCCAGTCACAGGGACTTGATGAAAGTCTAATACATGCTCAGTGCACTGCTGTGTGCAGATGTCAACTATATTGACATGTTAATATTTCATAAATCAGAATTTCCCGAGGGCATGATTTATGGCTTAAATATCAATGATGTCAAAGTAAATTAAGCTATCATTTGAGATACGGAAGTAATAAACAACAAGATGATGAGTAAATTCGGTTGAGTTAGGGTATTAAAATGCAGCAGCTATTAGGGAGCATGCAGAATACAGCCAGGGTGCTTAGAGAGGGATGAAAGAAAGGGAATTAATAATTTAATAGATGACTAGTTTAGTGCATGGTATAGAATAATTCTTAAGGTCCCAAGGGAAGAGAGAGGTAGAGAGAGAAAGAGAGAGAGAATTTGTGTGTGTGTGTGTGGGGGGGGGGTGAGTGAGGGTGCGTGCGTGTGTGTGTGTGTGTGGGTGAAAAAGAGAGAGAGGAGAACATAAAAAAGCCAAAGAGTGAGAGAGAGAGAGAGAGAGCAGGATAGCGATAGAGAACATAACAAGCCAGAGAGAGAGAGAGAGAGAGAGAGAGAGAGAGAAAGAGATAGAGAGAGAGGGAGGGGATGGAGAGCAGGATAGCGATAGGAAACATAGAACGCCGGAGAGAGAGAGAGAGAGAGAGAGAGAGAGAGAAAGAGAGAAAGAGAGAGAAAGAGAGAGAGAGCGCATAAAAAACAGCCTTTTGGCTTGATGCTTTCAAATGCTGCGAAGACCACTGTTTCACACTTTATACTTTCTGCAGGTATATACACCTATGTGCGACTGATTACAATGATATTTGAGAACGTTAGGTGAAACGCCGAGGAACGTTACGATACGCTTCATTGATCAATAATTGATAGAATGTTTCAGTAATGTTTCAGCTATAGCCGTGAATACACCAAATTAAGGCTTATAGAATAGGGTGGATTCGGCCTTACAACCGTAAAGTTCTCCTATGTACTGACTCTCCACCGCACTGACCTCGATTTTACACTCACTCGAACCTATTTCTAAATTACATCTCTTCTCTTTCACTTAAACTAGTACTTCGACTTGAATCGGTGAGCTTTAATTCCATTTATGGATTTAATTAAAGAGTGACCGTTTTCCCATGGCTTTCGACTTTCGATCTGCTTGAAATTGCTTTGATGAAAAGTTTCTCTGGTTATGACATTGAACTCGAGTCAGTGGAAACGTGCCTCACTGGACAAGTGTACGGTGTCATTATCTTAATGAGTGTATGTTCAGTTTTTATAATATCCGTTCAAATGTTGCCCCAACTGCCTAGCCAGTAAACAACATTAATATGATATAGTTGTAACGCGTGCGGACCACACACTTAAGAAATTAAGCAGAGCGAACAGTTGGATGGGTGATCGGTCTTCAAGGGTTCGCCCTGCCTCACACTGAGACACTGCCACCATCTTTTGTAGTGGTTTTGCTCGTAAGCGGGTTCAGTCCGTCCAGCTCAAATTGAGTACCTGGTCGGAAATGTTGTTAACTTTCTACAGCGCCTAACTTGTAGCTTGCATACTCTCTGGCATTTTTGTAAAGCGTGCATTGTTCCAATGACTGGGGGAATATTGTTGTCGCGTCTTCGAGCATGATATTAACACAGAAAAGCACTTTATAAGTAGATTATTATTATTATTACTATTATTTTTCTTATTATTTACAGAGTAAAAGATAAATATGCAGCAGAGGAGGGTCGGGTGGTCCTGGCACAGTCACTCCCCGAATACGTTTCGTCGATCTTCTTCCCAACATCATTGTCAAAATCTCAATCACATAAACAGAATTACTATTTGTCAACGAGAAGATCAGGTTTGTTGCATTCAAGTGTCTGCAAGCTGTAGAAAGGCCTATTATTTCTTCTTCATCTTCTTCTGCTTATTATTACTTAACAAACTCCAAGCACACCGCCACTAGGAGTCCGACAAACATCACAGCCATGCATGCTGTTCTCTGGGCACTAGAATAAGCAAATAGTTCAGCTATATCACCCAGAAACGTTTTGTGTCAAAAGAAAGGTCAGAGCAACATTATTGTGGCTTTATTACACACACTTGAAGGTTGCTGTGCCCTTCACTGTTTGTGTCTGACCCGATAGCTGTGAGTAAATTAAATCGTAGATGTTCATTTGACGACCATCGACGTGAGACACGACCAGATGAGACCAGAGCGACAATTTAAGTGTCAAATCAGTGGAGTTCCGTGAAGGTTGCTGGTAGTTCTCAGTTAGTATTGTGACGATTAGACTCATTATTTACTGACTTTATCTATGCACTGGTATATTCCGACAAAGTTTGGAAGATTTCACTGTACCATTTGTCTCAGTTATGCTGTCTATTTGCATTATGTCCAGTCTCTCTGTGAAGCGATGCAACATGGATTTTAAATCTAGTATCCTAGCTTGTCAACAATCTGACGAGGGCTCACGTATCTGTTCCTTCAGGTAAAATGTTATAAAACCTGCGTATTTCAGAAAATTATTATGGTCTAGCGCAACCACGGAATTATCAGTAATGTTGTCTGACTTGAATTCTTTTCTGATAACCTAATTGGCATCTGAGCCATAGAGACAGAAAACAGAAGCCCAAGCTAATTGAAATGACCTACTGTATCTCATAAAGGTCTTTTATTTTCATCCTCATCAATATATGCAATGTGTGTATCTAAATATAATGAACACCATTTTGATGAGAAAGCCTCCTTCTGCCGGTGACTGGGTAAACAATATCAACTCTGTCAATTAGTAAATCTTGGAGTGCCAGAAGCGAGCTAATATTGATCATAGAACAAAATGTCTCATAATCAACTGTCCGACTACTGTGACACACGTACATCTGGGTTTTCACAACCAGGATCAATTCGTTTTCCTCTTTCTCGGCTTTTGTACAAAACATATCGACCTCGCCTCCACACCTAAGGAGGATGTAGACTCCTCAACTTTGGTACCTGCTCCAGGTAACGGCTCCCCGCTATTTCCAGACCCCCTTTTAGAATTTGATGTTGCCCTTTATAAGCACATACAATAAAAGTCTTTGAGCGGTAAGCCAGGAATATTCAAGTGCTATTCCAGTAAATCGTACAACTTTTCGATTTCGTCTGATTCAAACAAACAAAATCGATGCAACTTGTAGCTTCTCGCTTTACAATACGGTTGGAATCGACAGGATACACAAGGTACATGTCTGAAACTCCAAGAAGCCATTACTTCTGTCAAGAACTCCTTGTTGTCTAACAATATAGATCAATGGTATTCAAAGAAAAGGTTGAGAGAGAGAGAGACACCGATTTGTACGACAAAAATTGCATTGCGTAATGAATGGAAAGCATTAAAATAACAAACTTTGCATGTGTATTTCATAATTCGAGAGACTATGAATACATGGAAATTGATAACACAAACTGAAGGCTGAAGAAAGGAATTTATTAAATGACAGAAAAGATAATGCTGGGTATTTCGAAAGAGAGTGTTATGTGAAGACACATTGATGTAGAGCCCAGTTAAATCCCCTGAGAACATTTCATAAGTAATTGTTCTTAAGTGAGGATCGCCCCGGTGAAAAATGGAGACACAAATATAAAGGGCTGGTAGTTTTTACACTTGTGATTGCCTTTTGCAAATCGTATTACGGAGGCTAGGAAAGTCAATGAAAAACACATTCCCAATACCAGGCTGAATCAAGACCACTGTCGTCGTTAATTTACACATCCAGTTGTTTTACAGAGCTAGATCACAGTGAACGTTCATCTACCTTTGGAAAACAGGGACCCAGTGCTATGGCCGGGTCCATGTTGTCTTCCCAAAGAGATTCGTGGATCCGCTACTTTGAAAATAGGGAGTTGAGGACCGTGCACAGACATTCTATGACCATGATTTCTGACGGCATCTTTAAAGTTTATCACAGGGTGTCTGCCCTCTGTACCGCTGGGGTGCAAGTTTTGGATTCTGGGATACGAAAATATACTCAACCAAACTATTGAAGGGTCACTCATTGGAATACATATAGTATGGTACCTTTGAAGCCATGGTTTTCGCAGCAGACAGGCGAAATATCCATAATGATTGATAATACGCGATGCTTGAGTATTTACGTTTCATAAAGGGACTTGCCGAAAACAAAACATGCTAAAAATCGGTACTTTAAAACTGACTAGAAAAACACACCTAAACGTACCATGAGTATAAAGAGAAATGAACAAATGTAGTCTTCTTATCATGCAACTGCACATTTCCACTGTTCATTTTACAAAACAAAAATGTCTCAGTAAAACTCAATTAGCTATTTACCCATCATTATGACTCTGGACAATTATATGTAGATCATTACACCGACTCGTCAATAGTTGGGCGGGGTATAGACTTCTCACGCCAGGGTTTTGTTTCCCAAAACGATCTTAGATAAGATCAATCTCAGCTGCTCTGTTACTTTTAAAATCAACGTGACAAACAGTTGACCATATTTCTCAAAACAATCTGGGAGAGTGACTTTAGGACATGCTATACAGCTTGAAGTGGCTTTGCAAACTGAAATGATGGTCAACAATTGGTTCAAAGAGTTGACCTGAAGGCTTTACGATCTTGTATGGCTTTGTGAAACAGGACGCAGACCAACTAAACACATACAGTTAAACTTGACAAGTTCTTGCTGAATAAAGAAAACCGAAAGTCCAAAGAGTGGAGACTTACAAAGTTGTTTTGTTACATGCAGTATACAAACTCAATGTAGCCGTCATACCAATACCATAAAAGCAAGTGTTACTTCAGAGCCCCTAGCATCTGAATATGTAGAGTAGGTTCATCCTGTAGAACCAGAGGATCCCCATTTCCTCGGGAGACTAACACGAGCACTTAATTCAATTTAGATGTAGCCGCATCATTAGCATATGTTTGGACCACAGAGGCTACAATATGACATCGATTGCTTTGAAGTGAGATTACACACCAGTCAGTTGTGCTGTTTCTCCATGTTGCATAAACACCAACAAGATCCAATGTTACTTCGGCATGTGTCTGCGCGCACGTGTCACTGGTTGTGTGTCAGCGTATCAGTCAGACCCTGCCTGGTTTACACAGCGTGACATAGCCTCCATCAGCTCGTATCGATTATTGATTGTAAGTTGATGTTGCTTCTAAATTAGCGGAATCTAAGTTCCGACATGCCTTTGGCTTATTCAATCGCTCCATGTTGGAGCTGAAACTGCAGGCAACTATCCGGGAGCAATTACCTGGTTTGATTTGGTTTGTATCACAGACTTCCTTGACTGGCAACTTAGTGCCACATCATTTCTGTTACCTGCTACAAATCGACAGCTGACTTTGGATACTTTACAAAGAAAATTGTATCATTACGGATAATCGTTTACAACCGCTCTGAACATAGGAAAGCACTACACGGACTTGAAAAGTTTGAGCGTGTGGGAGATGATGACGCATTTACTTGGTCTTTGGTAATATGATCAATAAAATTATATCTAATAATAAAGTAATAATAATTAGTGTCATAAAGATATGCAGTTATTTAAAATAAAATAACTTTAGCCTTCTATAAATGTCGCAGATATCGATACCGATATCTTATCAAAACACTCCAATGGACATAACACAGGAGCAGCCGTGTGTCTGAAATTTGACATCAAGCAGCAGCAAGTACACACCAAGATCTGCCACTTCCATTTATACACTGGACAGATATTAATTCATTTATAAAGTGGTTACCTACGTTTTCTGACACCAAGACAAATTTGTTTTGATCTGGTGATTTCAACTTAAGAGCATTATCATTTTACGGGGGTTTCACAAATTCTGAATCAATTAACTTGGCGCGGAGGTTCTGATGTTCCCAGATTCTGACGAACGAAGCGCTTTCAGATATAGAAGCAAATGTTGGGGACATGTATAGTTGTAACTGTGCTTTATCAGTAAAATAAGAGTTACCAAATTCCATTCAACCGAAGAATGCATGACTCGGTGTTTGTTACGTCCAGTCTGTGGAACTGTCCCTTTTATCAAGTTTTCAAAATGCAAAGACGTTTGTCAAGGTACTAACACCCTAAAGTTCTTGAAATACATTTAAATCAGAGGCAGGTTATTATTCCTGGAACTATATTGCCTTTCCTGGTTGTCCCTGGGGCAGGGCCAAGCAGAGGTAGCTGTGGTAGAGTGGGATGTCAAGTTTTCGGTAGCTTGCATCAGAGTCTTGACAAAAGTCTACAGATAGCACCGCATTCCTTGAAATGGTCAAACGTTGTCCAAATGCTGACGTGCTTCTATGGGGAATTGTGTAAGTCTTCTGAAGGAATTAGACCGAACTTGTGGCCACATCGATAAAGTCGCTACAAATTAGCCCAGAAAGCAGAAAACAGCGGTCAGTTCCTAACTTTATTAAGCTAATTTATTTAATGAATTAATGAAGTAAATGAATTATCTTGTACGTCCTATCTGCAGTATGTGTACACGTGTTCGTTGTGTGTGTGTGCTGTCTAATGACAATAGCGGACGTTCTTTCGTTCTAAGGACCAATCAACTTTGACAGTATATATAATACTCCTTTAAACTACAAAAACAATAATAATAATTTTAATACGAATATCGAATGCGCACCTATTTATAAACGAAAATCAATAACATTATAGCACGAATTGTATTTTCTGACGTGGATCTAACTTGTGGCGACCAGGTTAGGTTTCTTGTGAAACATTTCAGTAAAGTTTAAATTAAAGCAGTGTGTAACGTGTTTGACTGACTTAGTCGTCGAGCGTCACGTTGTCGTTAATAATATTAATACAAGCCTTTACAAACATTTTATTTTCGTGCCAATTTAGTTTCAAAAGTGGCTGTCGAAGTGACAGACAGCGAAGATCAGCTTTCTGACACGAACATCGAGTGAATAAACCTATGCTGCTGTAATGACACCTCATTTCGTGATATAAGTAATTTCAGGGGCCGTAAACTGTACTTATACTGAGATTGTTAACATTTTTATACTCTAAAGAATTCAATTTAAACTGTCTGCAGTCCCTGAAATTCAATTTTCTCTCTTGTATAGATATTTTAAGTTAGTATGAATTTATCGAAGTGAACCTCGTGTCTTCACAGCCGAATGTCAGTCTGCAATCTTCTATCGCTAGACTGGCCATTTTATAGACTTGTTAAGTCTATTAAGTAAGCAGTTATAGGGTCTGTTGATTAGACTTCATACAACTCTCTCTCTCTCTCTCTCTCTCTCTCTCGTTTGTACAGCAATCGTTGGAACAGTTTCGCATACCAGTAGAGGATTCCACAACTATTTGTCTGATATAATGGAATACTAGTATCTGCACTGTCAAATATCATTCAAAATGGCAGTAGAATAATTGGTTCCTAGTACTGACACGCACACATAAATTGTGTACAACTTTTTTTTATAGAGCACAGGCATGGTAGGACAGCACGGTATAAACGACATCATACACGCATACACTCCGAATCAGCAGGACACTTGGCACTAAATTGATGCCAAGAGTTCCACTAAAGTCTGCCACTGAGATGCTAAAATGGTTTACTTTAAAGAAATGACAAAACTTCACAAGATGCTGATCACTGAAATTCATCGGAGGAGAGACGAGGCTCAGTTCAATGAATGTTCTCTCCTGTCTGAAAAGAGAGAGAAGTATAATTCAGATCTGGATGGGTGGGTTATATATATCCTTTCTGTGGCAGCGATTCCACAACGGTAACAACTGAAAAAGAGACTTATCATTCCAATATTTAACAAAAACTGGTTCCCTCCTCTTCCAAGAATGTACGATTCAGGGGAGATAACTTGTGTTTGTCATTTTTTTAAAGTCGAGAAAGATGTCTTCACGGCTCCATGGCATGTTATCAACTACTCTCTGACTAGAAATCCAGGCTTATCTGCAACAGTCGATGATAACAGTGACGAGTGTGTGTAGCGCTTGGCCGGGACTGTTATCAACTTGCTGAAGACATACGAAGTTTTCCGTCGTCAAAAAAGACATAATTCTGTTATCTTGTCTGTGTGGACGTGTGTTGAAGAGATTGCTACCAGCTGCACACCGTTATCTACACCTCCCTCTTCCCTCTACATGCCGCTTCCACACTCCCCTACTCTCTGTCGCCAGGGTGGGGTGCGGAGTCCCGGGGAGGCAGCAGAGTCCCTTCGATATCCTCATGCTGAGTCACTGCAAGAAGCCAAATATATCCATTAACTCATAATTATTATGGTTTTAATCAATTTATCTTCATCTGAGTCACGTGGTGTGAAGTAACGCCGGCAGTGGACTTGGATCACGTGTCTACAGTTCTCAGGAATGAGAAACAGAAGCAAAGAAGTAAACTAGTTAACACTTAGTTTATGAAAACTTATCCATCCGCAAAAACCTGCAGTTTTCATTATTTTATTTTTTACTGAAAAAGGAGCCTGCTCTCCTCTGCTGTGGAATCAAGGAACCTAGACCTGCCTTAATAAGAAACTAGACTTGCCTAAATCTTGAAAAACCTTTTTTTTTTAAAATTTGATTTCACAGCACGGCGCAGGACTAGCGAAGAGGTAACAGTAGTACATTATCAAGAGTAGCAAGGTCCGTAGACTAAACATTTGATTCCACAACCACGGCGCAGGACTACAATGTCAGCTTTAACCTTCCAGTCATGCAACATATGAAGTGTTGCGTTGTTTCTTTATTGCAGAGTTAATGTTTCACGTTGCAGAATCGTTCAACCATTTTGTCATCAAAAACTCAAAAACATACGGATTCAAAATCAAGTTAAACTCACAGTTCAGCTTTTTAGTCCCAGTGTACGACAATGACCACGCCTTTCCTTAAAGTTGGCAACGTGGCCAACAAACTCAATGTTTTCGTTTCAAAAAACAACCTTTGGAATAAAAAATGCACATAAAATGATGTACATACCACGAATAATACACAAGAGATGTTTTAAAGCCTTTTTAATATTCGTATTTCTTTTATGACCACCTGGCGACAAACTAAATTTAAGAAAAACATTCCGAACTTTCCGACAGAATCTTGAAAATATGTGTAACCCTTCGGAAACGTTTCACTTGCCAGTAAAAGCATTCAGCTCACATTAATTACGAAAACATTCGGAAATCGACGGACATTCTTCGGAAAATTCTCAGAGAAAGGTTTGGAATGAGACTGGCTAATTGAAAGTAGAAAATATATCCGCCTGCATTTGCCGAGACCAAAGGAATACAACGTCATTTAATTAGGTAAACCCTTTTACATGGTAAAATTTACAGTTTATATAATTATTTATTTCACACAGATAGCACGAGATCTATTTTGGCGTTCGCGAGCATGTATCTAACTTTAAAGGTTCTGGAGAAATACAGAACAAACGGTTTCAATCTAGACGAAGTCATAATGTATTCTTATATGTATGCGTCATTTACTTACAGAGACGGCGCGTTTCTCTATTTGGGTAAGTGCACTATATTAACTTACAGTGATCGTCAGATTATCTTAACATTTCTATACGTGCACTGTTTATTTATAAAAATGGTCAGTTTAGGCCTGTTGAGACAGGGAAAGTCCATTTGGGAAAGTTCCGGTTTGACAGATATAAGATGTGGTGCAAAAGTAGACACCAACCCACAAATTGATGTTCATAGAACGAGAACAAAGTTTGTCAAAACTGGACAGTTTAATATGAAAGCATGTTATTCTATTCTAAGTGTACACATTACGTAGAAAAAAAGCGTCACATTTATTGGCATCATACATGCAATTAACATAAATAAGCGTTTTACCACAAATGTTGGCATCATTTCTTTTTCACCACAGTTTAGCATCACAGGTTGGATGTACATGTAATATACTGACGTCCAAAAGAAAGTATACCAAATGATTTCAATTATTTTCCCTTACGTCTTTATGCCATAGTTGATC
>JAUELE010123955.1:0-14356 GCA_031471655.1 Diodora aspera
GATAAAACTTCCTAATCTTGAAGGGATATCTCTTGCATATCAAACGCAATTGTGAATTTATTCAGTAGTCTCTCAAAATCTGGGCATCGTTTCTTTTGCCCTGCAGGATATATACATGGATAATAAATTGTTATTATTATTACTATTATTGTTAATCTTTCTAAGAGACTGGGCAAACGTTCAGCTATATCACCATGACTGAATGATCTATTTAGATTTAACATAGTTTTCGGTAATTTTTAACTATATTACCATGGCGACACCTATACCATGCCAAGGCCCTATCTTTGGACCACGTACGGTGCCTGGGCGGGATTCGAACCACAACCGCTAAGGCTGGCAAGTTTCTGGGCTGACAAACTAACCACTTCGCCATTCCACACACTTTCTGTTACATCACAATGAAGACAAGACTTCCTGTGAAACAATCAATGACAGTTTCAAATGAAATACCATATGTAACAAATGCTGAATATAACAAATAATGTTCTATATCTGACCGAGTTAATGTTCAATATTGCACAGGTAATCTTCATCAATTCTTAAATATGATGTGCAAGCTGCACACCTTGGGGAAAGACAGTCAAAAAGAAAGCAATTAAAAAGTTAAAGCCAACAATCTCCATGTCAGCCATCTTGTACAACAAGCATTGGGATACTGAGAACTCATTACTCCACATCACTACTGATGTTTGAAGAACAATTGCAAGGGCAATATTTGAGCCATGAGGCATCAGGATGTGCAGGGTGCTCATTGAAGAAGATAGTTCACGAGAGATATCAATTGAAAGATCTCAATTTTTGTCACTTTGTACAAGAAGCATTTGGTTACTGGGGCCTTGTTCTTCCGAAGTGACACCACTTCACTCCCCGGAAACCCCACGCAGAGATTGAATTGATCTTCACAAACAAGTCTGAAACTTTGTATTCTTTATGATTACAATATTGACCCAGTTCATGCTTCCTTACCACACATTCATGAGGACTGATTGATCTGACAAGTATACATGTGCACCACAGACTTACCACTCACAACCACCTCTGAGTGCACAACCCTCCAAATGAAGGAGGATTTACCAGTTCATTATTATGAACCATGTCTTGTCAGCATCAAAACACTTGATCAACACTCAAAGGAAACAAACAAACCGTTTACGTCAGGGAAATGCGTGAAGACTCCATGACAGGAAGTGAAAAGTGGTGTTAGTGACAACACGACATAAAGCATTGGGGGAGGCAATTAACACTTCTTGAGTTGAGTGAACTTGTCTGAACGATGCTTATTTCATTAAAATTTGTCTTATTTATTTAAATACAAAACCATGTCTTTTCAGTCTAACTTCTAGCAATGGAATTCTTCTCCTTGGAGGCTAAAATCAATAGGTGTCTGTTATATTTACACAAAAGATAACGATTCAGAGATCGGGGTTATCATTTGCTCAAGGCAAACAGTATCTGGAAATCCTTTGTTGAGTGATAGCTTCTGATGATAATACATAATGTCGCAACACTCTCGCTTGCTTGCTTAAGTTTTCAGTAAATTTCACAACAAAATAAAGGCATAAGAGGATATGATACACACATATCCAAGACATTTATTACCTGCTTGTTACCCATAAACAAGCTACAAATGGGAAACTTGTTATGTGCTGTTGTTAGATTTAGTTGAAACTGCAGCTATTTTGAGTGAAGTCTAAGCACAGATTGTTAAAATGTTAGGTTACAATTTCACTATTTTCAGTTAAGAAATCTCTGACCATGGTAAGAGAATACATCCTGCAAAGCATTTGGTCAGTATTACACAGCTGGCTCCAGCTTCCCCAATCAGTGCAGACAAAAAGCAAAAACATTTAGCATAATTAAGGATATTTTTGTAAATAATAAATTCTCAAAAAACATTTTAAAGTATGTTAATAGAGACAGGTAACAAATTAACTGCGGACTGATCTAAATATTAACAATATAATATTTTCTAGCATGAATGCATTTGAGATATCAAACAAAAATTACTACATTTTAATCAGAAAATTTCAGCTAAGTATTATATTTGAGTAAATGAGGTCTGAAACAACAGGAATGAATTCTGTTCCTCATACATTTGTGTGGCCAGGGATTGCAAGAGTTAATCTTTCGAAGGTAAGCGTTGGCACGGAGAGACGATTCTCCAAACACCTGAGTGCAGGAAGCAAGTAGGGCTACACAGACAAAAGTTTACACTGAATCTGTCTAAAGCTAACAGAGTGCACAACAACGTTAATGAAAGAGACTTGGTCTGGATATCATGGAAAACAAGTCAGTGAGCTACTGTTTATATCTGCATAAACAACCAAAGATAATCACACCTTAAGAGCCGTGATAACAGGTTCTGGAAGTTGAAGTCAATACCTCTATGCTAACATAGATACAAGTCACATCCAAATTCCAGGAATGATTATTTTTAGCAATTATTTTGACTTTTTTAATATTTGGAACATTTCATAACAAGTTCATTAAAATAATCTTCATAACATGTAACTCTAAAGAGGCTAGACTAGACATCCTTGATATATCCTGTTTATGCATGTTTAAATTGTGGCTAGAATAATTCTTCCCAGAGAAAATGAGGACTACCAAGTTTAAGAATGATGTAAATTTGCATGTTTAGTTTAGTTGAAATGGATTTTTACATTGCAGGGGGCAATATTTCAGCCATAGTGCAATGTGAGGTGCAAGAGGTACATCAAGAAATGGACAACACAGGATTGATAGTAAGAAAGTGAAAGCAAAAGATTCTCATTTAAGATGGCTCTTACGTCAAGCATGAGGATACTGAGGTTCTATTCTTCCTAGTGTTAGAGCGACAACCCCCCCCCGGAATCCCACAGGGTTACATTTGCATGTGACCTGATCATGTATAGAACCCTGAGAGCTTAATAATAAGCAGACTCCCATTTACAATCAAATACATTCACCGCTATGAGCCTCCTCAAAATCCAGGATATGATGACACCGAAACGGTCTTATACCCTGGATGTACTCCTATTTGGCATGGTTGTTTTGTATGTATGGAAAGTCCAAATCTGCTAAATGTAGACAATCAAATGAAATGTCGCATTCACTGTCGCACTATCTGCGGTGAGAGTGATTTGAGGTTTTATGTGGTTTTCAGCAATCTTTCAGCCACATCACCATGGTCTCACCAACATCACGTTGTTGTCGGTGTCTCTCCGGGCTGAAACAGAGGTGCCCGAACGGGACTCGAACAACAACTGCCAAACCTGGCAGATTGCATGGCCGACGTGCTAACCACTGTATAGGTTCTAACATTGATAAATAAAATTATATTTACTGATAGTCTCTTTATTAGGTCAATAATGTAGGTTCTAACATCGATAAACACAGTTAAATCTATTGATACTCTCTTTTTATGGTCAATAATGTAGGTTCTCACATCAATAAACACAATTTTATTTATTGATAATCTCTTATTAGGTCAATAATGTAGATTCTCACATCGATAAATAAAATTATATTCATTGATAATCTCTTTATTAGGTCCATAATGTAGGTTCTAACATCGATAAACAAAATAATATTTATTGATAAACTCTTTATTAGGTCAATAATGTAGGTCATAACATCGATAAACAAACTTATACTTATTGATAATCTCTTTATTAGGTGAATGATGTTGGTTCTCACATCGATAAACAAAATTATACTTATTGATAATCTCTTTATTAGGTCAAAAATGTAGGCTCTAACATCGATAAACAAAATTATATTTATGGATAATCTCTTTATTAGGTCAATAATGTAGGTCATAACATCGATAAACAAAATTATATTTATTGATAAAGTTTCTTTATTAGGTCAATAATCTAACATAGATAAACAAAACTGCTTGTTCTAATTTTACTCCAAGAAATCTAAACAAAATAGCGATGGATGGAAGATGCGTTTTGAGATTTCAAGTATATATATGTAACCTTCACATAAACCTGACTTGCTATTCCATGATACCCACAAAACATACCTTGCAGGCAAACTTGCACGTCGCAAAAATCGGGGGTCCATGCTTGCCACTAACAAAACATAGCACACATGATCACAAAACATCACCAACATCATCAGCAGGTATCACTAGACACAAACAAGACCACTTCACTTCAGCATCATCAAAACAACACCAGAAAAGTGAATAACTATGCTGTAGCAACTCAAAAAGCTGCGGCATTTACATCAAATATTCTTTGCATCATATAAAATTAACTGCTACTTATATATTACAAGATGTTTTAGGTTACCTGCATGCAGTAAATACCAATATACTTTAAGCAGATTATGATGATATGATTTCTTTTATCAATCTCATTAATGACTGCAATATTATGCTTAATAGTTTAATGCAAGACAGATTAATGTTTTATTTGCTTTCAAGGTTTTAAAGATCATATCAGTAAAATTGTTAATTTTGTATTCCAAACAATGTGTAGGTGCACCAATTCAAAACAGAAACATAACAAGATTACATGCATATTTATAAGTTTTTCAAATCCATGTCAAGTTGAGATAGCTGGACAAAGATATTATTCAGCTATATCTCTACCTCAACTTTTGCATGGGCTCAACAAACATAACCAAAGGAAGCTATTAACAGACAAGAGCCAATGACAACTGATTTCATTGTTTTCATTGTGGGTTCCAAAATATTTAAATGAGTAACTCGCAAATCAACCTTGAATCTACTGGGTGTTTTAAAGGCAAACTTCTACAAATAGGCTCAACATAGATATAAGTATATATATATTTTATCTGGAAATGAAAGAAACTACTAACCAGAGAAACCGTCCAACATAGGTATGCAGGCAGTCAAATGTATAAGAACATTCATGCAAGTTCAGTAATGGGATACGCAGTCAATATAGTTCAAATCTTTGTGTAAATATGCTTCATGTAATTTTGTAGTGCTCAGTCACCTCATTTTGTGCATGTGTTATGAAGCTGTTTTAATACCGGTATTTACAAACACATGTATTTGCACACCTTATTCCCACCTCCCAATCTGAGTGTTGAATAACGTACTGTACAGTCCCCCCTGTCAACTAAATAAAAATATTCAACTTGGTGAAGAAACAGTAATTTTTTTTGACTTAGTAAATCAGAAATGATCTCACCTGCACACCCACGACAGAAAGCTTGTGTTTGTCCAGATGAAAGGTACAGCCTAAGTGCATTCTGGCTCTACCAGGATTTGAATTGACATTACCAATAACACTCAATGGATTGATGGACAAATGCTTGATTTTTGTTTAAATTTGAAAGCACTGCTAAACCTTCACCTGCATTAGTGAGTGAATGAGTGAAATTTTGCTTTGAGTTTGAACTGCATTTATATATTTTCTAAATGCTGAGGCAACATTTCTGCACTAATGCAATATTGTTTACTTGACACAAATCATTACACAACCGTTGTCATCCTATCAAAAAAAAGAAAACTACAGATCTCTGCATTTGTCATAAGCAAAGAGTTTCTGAACCCTTTTTTAAGTGAAATAGTGCAGTTAGCCTGTTTGCCAGATCTTAAAAGAGGTTATTGTTTCATTGACTGCTTTTAATTTAGAGAAACGTCTTTTAGCTTCTATTCAAACAAAAGAACAAACTGTACAAACAAGCACAAACTTCACAACCATAAAAACTAACAGAAAGCATACTGCTGTGGGATTCTATACAACTGGATGTTCTTTTGTTACTTACATAGCTGGTCTGTTGAGTCTGTGCAGGAAGGAGCCTATTGCCGACCCTCGTCCTGCACTGCCACTGCTGGTGGCCCCCGCTGCCGCTGCAGACTTGGACAACGTCGTCGCAGCAGCTAAATTCCCACAGCTGCCACCAGTGGCACAACACCCAGCTTCATTTTGCAACACCACAAAACTACTGCTACCTGAAATCAGAAAACAAAGCAAGTAAGATGAGTGAGTGATTTGAGATTTTACATGGTTTTTGGCAATCTTTCAGCCATATCACCACTGTCTCACCAACATCAAGTCGGTGTTGAGGCTCCTGTCTCTCCGGGCTAAAAGAAAGGTACCCAGGCAGGACTCGAACCACAACAGCCAAGACTGGCAGATTGCCGGGCTGACGTGCTAACCACGTCCCACAAATAAGATGCAAGTAACAAATATTTTTCCAAACACTACATGGACAATTTCTTGGACAAACTTTTCCCTTCAGACACTGGCAAACAAATGAAAAAGGTTTCGTTTGTAATTTTTTAACATTGCTTTCAGTGATATTTAAGCTACATCAACACAAGTTGGAGCTCCTCTCCCTGGGTTGAAAGAAAGTAAGGACTGAAAATCATCATGTTGAGTCTGGTACAGCGCTAAATCCAGGCTTGTGTAGCTTGCTCAAAGCCCTCCGCATTATTAACCTGGTGTAACCCAAGCAGCCTCTTAGGCACTAGAAGGTGACAAGGCTTGAGACCAGTACCAACTTTCAGCTCGGTCAACTGAGGCAATTACGAGCAAAGATACTTGCCCAAGGTAAGACCAGACATTGTCAGTGTGACACAGGGTGAACCCTTCAAGGCCTGAGAGCTTCAGCCACTCGAGCTGGTCACCCATCCAGGTACTGTCAGACCTTGAAATTGCTTAACTTCTCAAACAAGCGAGCTATGTGCATTGCACGAGACCAACTCGCCTAGCATCAGCTCAGTTGGGCAGGATTCAAACCCCAATCTGTTCTGCCCAAAACACTGCTGAGTAAGCACTCTACCGCTATCTTGGTTTACTTATAACTTCAGGTTTTAAATTCAAATGATAACATCATGCATTTCAATAACACCACTTTCATCTCCAGCTGCAAATAAAAGTAATATATATTTTAACCAAATTAAGTAATGTTTGAAATGACATTTAACATTTGGCTACTCCTTCCAAAATCAACAAGTAGTGTCAGCAACAAGTCATAAATACAAAAAACCAAGATATGAAGCAATGAAGCATTATGAGGTTTATGGTCATTAGCTTCCTGCCACAGGACTCGCTCAAAGAGCTTTGATTGGCATTCTACAGACTATTAATTCTCCAACGGTCACTGACTTGCTTCTTGAAGCTTTAATCAGCAGTGCAGTAAATACGATTTCCAGAAAGGAGTTACGGGAACTCCTCCAAAACAGCGCTCTTCAAGAACATTATTCTTTACTTGCATGGATAGTCATTACAATCTGTGAAACAAGTTGACCAGAAAAGCGTGTTTGCATAACTGAACTATAGTTTGTAAGCCCTCATTACATACATGAACCGACTGACAGTAAACTCTTACAAACGCATTCTGCTCGAAGTAAAATGTAAGCAAGGGGTACAAGTAAAACAAACTTCAACAGAACGAACTCCGCTGGCTATATTCGACACAACACTTTCACAGCACATGACTAGGGACAAGTGTCACAATGAGGAAAGGTTTTGTAAATAGCAAACAATTTTTACAAGGACTACCTTCCTCATGCAAGTGGCTTACAAATCATAAGAGCACAATCAAAGTCCAAAGGAAATGACAGAGGGCAAAAACCCTAAAACTAAATTCTATAGCATTACAATCATTGTGGCATGACTATCAAGAACTCTGACACTGCAGGCAAGTCTATTTTGCATGACTTGAAACAAAATCAGTTTCCAATCAGAGACGACTTCTTCCTATGCAGGGCATTTCATATAGAATGATAGAAAGAAACTGAAAACCATAAGACTTCCATTAACTGTTTTGGTGCTCATTGTTTTAAAATTCATGTCACATTGAAGCCATGGATGTCGCCATTAAAACCAGACACTTTTTGACAATTTTGAGAACTGTGTTCATTCATAAAACCTGTTAAAACCAGTGGAAAGACAGTAATATAATGTTGGTTGGTTGGATTTGTAGTGGCAATCTTGCAGCCATAGGCCCACTTTTGGGGGGCTTTTTCTATGTAAAACTACACCCCTACTTTGCATTATGTAAAACTACCTCACTCATCATAATTCCCATTTGCTATGTTACTGTGATTTTTAAAGATTAAAAAAAGTACAGGGACACATAATATGCCAAAAACAACGACCGCAAAACATTTTGTACCCTGCAGCCATTAGACAACAACATGAATATTACTTGGTTTGATGATGGATGGTAAATCTGAGGCAATCTGGAAACATGCTGTGCTTGGGTAATACAACTGTAGAAAACACACCTGCAACATGTGTCCTACCTTTCAGGTGCACATTTATGTTGTAATAAGAGAAGTGTTAGTGTGTAGCAGTACATACTCTTGGTACATACAACATGCAGTAAAAATTCTTAACACGAGAATATGACATACTTAACACATGGGCCAGTAGACACATGGAACACAGGATCTTGAGCACACAACCTGAGTACATTACTGCTATGAATATAGAAATAACTTGTATAACAGAACTGTGCTGAAGCATAACCAACTGTTATTAAAAAGTGTGAATGAAGTCAGTTATTTAGAGCTAAATTGACATCGGTTCAGGGCCAGAAGACCTGCCATTCCACACAATTAGCTTTGGTTATGGCTGATAGCAGCCTCTTCATTTCATGGATAATTTCTCAACTGCCAATACAGTCTTAGTAATTCTCCTTTGAAAGAACATTAATGAAACCTAGTCATGATTCTTTAATTCTATAACTAGTTATAGATGACTCAATAGTTGGTAACAATGAAGACAAGTTACTGTCAAACTGGTTAATAGAAAAGCTGTAAGTAAATAAAGAATAAATAAAGATATGAGCTGACACAGAAGCAATTCCAGCACCTCTCCTACTCTATCTTGAATGTCATATGACTGTAACCCTACTTCAGCAATTTCTACTACCGCCACTACTAGTACTAGTACGACAGCCTTTAGCGATACAGCCCTATAGAGACACACTCTATGTTCAAATAATAAAACAGTCCAACCCATCATTGATAAACGTTAAGTTACCAGTTGTCCAAGATCCCTACAGAGAAAAACCTTAGGATCAAATAATGAAAAATCCCAAATGATAATTCATGAAACTCTCAAATTATAAGTTTTCAAAGATCTCTGCAGAGACCAATGAAAATCTACAGCTGGTGATTAAAAAATATGAGCTTTAACTTACAAAATGATTCACAATTTTCTTGTACAATCTCTCGAATATCATAATTTGAAAGTGAAAAAACTTCAATGGCGAAGTTCCTACACTGCCAGGCATAAGCCCATAAGCAGCTTTCCGTTATGTTCCCGCTATATCAACAAGATTTGGAGTCCAATCACCAGACTGAACAAAAAGTGGTCAAAACAACCAGATGAGGACGAGATTTGAACCTACAGCTGCGACAGATTGTAGAGTGAGTATTCTACCTCGGTTCTATCCTGCACTCTCACGACCATAACAACTTACCACTTCTTTTGCTCAAATCAAATAGCACATAACAACTCAACTCAAACAAATTTCACATTCAGTCCTCGAAGAACAAACAGTTCAGCTTGTCCTAAATTTCTTGAGTGAAAAGTAACAGTCAACAGTTTGAACGAACTTCTTTTTCACAGAAAAGACATAATTTCATATGATATGTACACGAAAAAGCCATGAAGAAGAGCTGCAAGCAAAGGTGATACCACTTTCCAGGTGACTACATTATCTCCGATATAATCCCGGCAATTACAAGTCACTTCCTCAATGAGCTGTGGTCACGCCACAAGACTTGGTGATCTCCCCCGTGTATTTCTGACATTGATCAATCCACAGGAACTCATTCCATATCAGACAGGTTACACAAGTAACACCCAGAAACAAACAATACAACCTGGAATCAATTATTCAGATCTTGATCAATTAATTCAATAATTAACCCTTGGGTAAACGAAGAGGAATCAATGTGAGTTCAGGGCCACACCTTATATATACCCAACTATTGAAGGGTCACTCATTGGAATATCTATAATATGGTACTTTTGAAGCTTGGTTTTCGATTCAGTTAACTCACAAATATATGTTAAGTAGAACCAATAGGACAATTGATCTTCTTTGAAAGTGTCAAATTCAGGAATGCCAAACTACGTAAGGGTGAGTGAGTGAAATGGATTTTTACATTGCAAGATGTGCAAGAGTCACATTAAGAAAGGGACAAAACAAGATTGAAAGTAAGAAAACGAAAGCAAAAGATCCTCATTTAAGACGGCTCTTACATCAAGCATTAGGATACTGGGGTCCTAAGATTCTTCCTAGTGTTAGAGCGACACCCCCGGGAACCCCACGGGGTCACTACTGTTTTAGCGTTATGTTTTACAGACATACATATTCTTGCATAGGATGTTTGTCATGTACACTCATTCTATTTCTAATACTTGGTATTAACATTTAATGTATATTTCATGATGCCCCTACTTTTCTTGAAGAGTCTAATAACACCATTTGTAGCTCCGTTTCCAGACTGCATGAGAGTACAGACCCATGCTGGAACCTGCAACTATTGCATAATGACTGGGGGAGCATCTTGAACACTACATGTTACTCTATAACTTGTTTTTGTAGAACAAAACAGCCGTCCATGACACTACAAAAAATCCCAGGAAAGCTATTCATAATGTTGAAACTAATGATGTTCCTGCAAAATTTGATTTCTATAAGATCGTAAAGCAAATTGTAAAGAAATGAGTCCTCAAAGTTCCAAACAGAATATTTCCAGACTTAGCAGTAAATGTCAAAATAAAGTGAAAGTACTTGATTATGGTTACGAGCAATATCCTAGTCTGTCGCCCAGACCCTAAAGCATACAAAAATAATGGAGCCTGCCCAAGTCTAGATATTTAGCAAGTCTAGGATATCTGAAATTACGAATATCGCTGGGCTCCTTTTTGGTTTTAGTATTTTAAAATTGTTGTAGATTAATATTTCTGGGACTAAATGTTAGTCTAGCAATATCCAAGCAGGTTGGTTCAAGAAGCTATAACAGCTATAAGCACAGAATCATAAGTTGACATGCCAAAATGGTTTCTCGGCATATTCAAGCGGTGTTTGACCGGCTAGCACTGGGCCATGAGTAATCATGCATATTGTTGTCAGCAAGCATGTTTAATTGTCCTTACTGTACTCTAGCGGTGATCAATATCTCTACTGACACAGCAACTCTACAATTTGATGCTCAAGTAAACACTGCCCTATATGGCTATGCGTAATCATCCAAACACCAGGTTAGAGAAAAGGAGAAATCCACACAACTTTCAAATTCATCAGATGTCAATAATCAAACAAAAAGCATGATTTAGAATCTGTACCACATATCTATGTCTCATTTTGTATAAACACCTAATATCCATTTTTAATTTGTTTGTAATCCATTCTGGAATCTTTTAGGTCTTCCTCACAGAACATGCTCTCAATGTATTTTGGATGGAGAGTAATGACTTGAAAGGTGTAAATGTGAGGTGAGGTGGTCTAGCGCAAAGCACGTTGGTCACTCACAAATTAAGCAACAAGACCTGGCAGTAGTTGGATGAGTATCCCACCTTGCGTTGCAAAAGCTCTCAGGCCTTCAAAGGCTCAAACTTCCTGCCTCACACTGAGACGCTGACGTCAAAATGACATCAAAATGATGACATAATGACGTCACAATGACAGTAGTATCACCTTGGGCAAGTGCCTTTACTTGTAACTCAGTCGACAATGCTCAAACTGGGTACTGGCCCTCCATCAGGAGTGTAATAATGCACCAGGGAAATAATGCACGGAGCACTTTCAGTAAGCTTTACAAAAGCCTGGATATAGCGCTATACAAAACTCCACATTATTATTAATATTATGTAAAAGTGCATTCAAGTGGAACTAAAACTTTATTCTTCTCAAGAAAAGACTATCCTAATATGAATCAGTCAACAGCTTTCATATATCCATACTATTGAACTTGTGACAAAATATAGGCTACATTAAAATGGTCTGGAGAATTGTAAAGATATCTCGACTTTAAACCCTGTGCAGAGCAGCAATTTCAAATTGCACTTATCTGCTATTGTGCTGCCACAGGAAACAAACCAGCAATCTAATTACTTGTACGAAAATGGGTGGTCTTGTCACATTTCCACCAGAACACCTTTGTTTTCTCTATGAATGAGCATTGATTAGTCAAGTGCAAAAAACTTGCCGAATTGCAGTTGTAAGTCATTGAATACTAAGCAGCCGATAAAACATCGAGCAATTTATATCGCTCAAAAATCAAGCATGTTTGATTTCTGCAACTAGTTGTTTGCTTGCGACTAAAAATTGCCGTTGCACACTATCACAGACTGGAGATTTTCCCTGTGAAATCTGACACCAATTTTAAATTGCAGAAACAGGCAACTGCAAATTGCCAATCTGCGCTACCCATTAACCAATTTAAAGCTTTATAAGACAATTCTGAGTTTTACCTACCTGTAGAGTTGGTTCTTCGTACAACAAGACGTAGAGAAGAAGGAATGGCTGAAGGTCTACAGAGTTGACCAGCACTATGAGAGCTCAAGAGGGGCCGGTCATTTCGTACTGCAAAAAGAAAGAAACAATATCAGAAAAACACTCACAGGTTCTTGCATGAGGCATTAGAATACTGGGACAACAAATTTCCAGCTCAAAGATCTTTCAAGATGCAAGTACGTTCCCTTTACACAGTGACAGAGATATTTCTGACTTAACATCCATTTCAGTGCAGAATCATTCAGCTCAGTTCATGTCTACTACGGTAAAACTTCCAAAATATCAAAGTAAAAAAATTATTACTTTTGGATGTGTTCAAATTTTTTGAAATTAGTGATCTTTGAACAAGTTAGAATTCGAAATTTTAGAACATGCCCCTCAAAAGGTAAGTGAAAAATTTTGAAATTTTAGAAACTGCTGAAGGTAACAATCACTATTTTTCGAGTTTTTCTAAATAAGGTTTTCGGCTTTTCGGAAGAATTCAAATTTTTAGAAATTCGGTTTAGAGGTAAAATAAATTGATTATCTTGACAGAAATAGCACCATTGAAGTTTTAGAAGTTTTACCGTAATACAGTTACAAGTTTTACTCTTGACTAACATTGGGATGATGTCTGTACTGCAAGAACAGTATTTCAGACATAATGCAAAACAAGGTGCAAAGTGCACTGAGGAAAACAATAATTCATACAAGAGACCTCATTTTAGTCTCACTGTACAACAAGTATTGGCTTACTGTGGCCCTATTCATTCATAGCTTCCTGGAAGATCCATGGGGTCTTACTCTTGAGAATGCTGTAATTACGTTATACATGTACATTACTCCTACAAATTTTTGTACTAATTACTGGATACTTCACACATGAAGCACCTGTAACACACAACTTGGTCAATTAGTTGTTTCTTCAAATTTAAAGACTGGTTACATTTTTTCAACAAATGATTCATTGATTTTCAGTTGGATTCCAGCAATTCACTATGCAAGCTGAATTCTACTTCCAGAACTTTGGTGTAAGGTAACAACAGCTTGATGCACAGCTCTGTAATATGTCAATGTGTCAGATGATATTAACTGAAAGGAAATGATTAATTTGGTGTGATGAAGAGATTCATGTCTCCTAAAAGAAATAATAACCTTCTATATTTAGTTCAACAATGTGACGACGCCCACTCACTTATAATGAGATGAACACACCAGCACAAAAAGAAACAATGCAATTGTGCTGTATGTCATTTACCATCACAAATTAGTGTCCAAACAATCTTCTGTGCTATTTTTTAGCTGTCAATGAAGACTTATGTGGCTAGTATTTCATTCTAACTGACATCCAACGACAAATTATGAAATTTCCCAAGGTAACTGCTTTACTGAGTGAGTGAGTGAGTGATTTGGATTTAACATGGTTTTCAATAATCTTTCAACCATATCACCATGGTGACAGCTACATGACGTCAGGGGTCGATCTCCGGGTTGAAAGAGAAGTACCCGGTGGGATTCGAACCACGATTGCCAAGCCTGGCAGATTACTGGGTCGACACGCTAACCACTGCGTGCCCACTGTGACACACTCATCCCGTGCCCCTGTAACTGCTTTACTCTTCTTCAACAATAGAACAAAGAACCCATTCTAATACAATTCTGCAATAATTCAAACACACAGCCATAATGTGAGTGTTGAATGATTTCAGCATACAGATCTTATAAGTATAGAGTTGAGTTGAAATGGTGTTTCACGATGCAAGGGCAATATTTCGTGCCCTTTTGGAAGTTAATGGTTAAAGTTAGAATTTGAAATTGTGGTAATTGCCACTAAAAGTGAAGGGAAGTTCGAAATTTTAGAGGTAAAATAAATTGATTATCTTGACAGAAATAGCAACCTCGAAATCTTAGAAGCTTGAAG